>RJWM01002397.1:0-130127 GCA_004363535.1 Dasyprocta punctata
TTTTTTTTTTTTTTTTTTTTTTTTTTGCGGCACCGGGGATTGAACTCACAGCCTTGCGCCTGCCAGGGCAGGCGCTTAAGTCACTGAGCCAAACTCCCGGCCCTGGTTTTTTGAGGCAGGGTCGCACTATGTAGCTCAGGTCAGCTTTGTGCCGCGTTGTAGCCCAAGCCGGCCTCTAACTCACAACGCTCCGCCTACCTCAGCCTCCCGAGTGCTGGGATTAAAGGCATGCGCCACCACGCCCGGCTTCAGCCCTGATTTTTTGAGGCAGGGTCACACTATGTAGCTCAGGCCGGCCTTGCGCTTGCCTTGTAGCCCAAGCTGGCCTCGAACTCACAATGCTCCTCCTACCTCAGCCTTCCAAGTGCTGGGATTAAAGGTGTGCACTGCCACGCTTGGCTTCACTAAGCAGCTTTCACCTATGGAAGAAGTAGATTGGTTTGGTTTGGTTTTTTGAGACAGGATCTCTCCATGTAGTTCCGGCTGACCTTGAACTTACTACATAGGCCAGGTTGGCCTCAAACCTGAAGCAATCCTCCTGCCTCAGCCTCCCAAATGCTGGGATTATAGGCATACACCACCACACTCAGCAAAAGTAGAACTGTTGGTTTTGTTTGTTCATTTTATTTTCTTTAGATAGGGTCTAGCTATGAAAACTAGACTGGTCTTGAACTCACAGCAATCTTCCTGTTTCAGCCTTTGATTCTTTTTCTTAGATTCCTAATAAATGATGCCTTCTTTCTCCTTCCTGAAAGGCAGTTCCTCATTTCAGGACTCTACCATTTTTAATTTATTTCCATAATAACCTCCTAGCCACTTTCCTTGTAACAGTTTTTCTATTGTTTTGCATCCATTCTTTCTAATACATTGTTTTGTTTTGATTTGTTTTTTGTGGGCAGAATAAGGTTTGGTTTTGCCTGTCTGTTTTTGAGGCTTATAGTTTAGACTGGCCTTGAACTCACTCTGGAGTCCAGACTGGCCTCAAGCTCAGTGATCCTTCTGTGTCCTCCTCTGGAGTACTGGGATTACAGGTGTGTGCCACGACACCCAGCAGAGATAAGATTTATCGATGAATTTGTTATGAAGGGAGTGATAGCACAGTGGAAGCCTTCAGGAATACAAGCCTGCCAGTGTCCAAGGGACAACAATTTGGAATGTTTTACCCTGCAGCCATCAGAGATGAAGTGCTTCTTAGCCACCATGTCTTCAAATTCCTCTGCATTGAACTTGGTGAAGCCCCACATCTTTGAGATATGGTTCTTCTGGTCGTCACCTGTTTGTTCTGCAACTTGGTATGGATGGACATGATGACTTGTCCAATGTGAATCTCTTGCCTCTGTGCCCTGGGACTTCCCAAAGGCATCTCACATGCCTGTCTGTAGCCTAGATTGTGAACAACACAAGGTTAGAAACATGAACATCCACCAGGAAGCAGTGTCTCCAAGGTCCCTTAAGGTAGCACATATAAGCAGCAGGCTGCATATACTATTGAGGTTAGTATTTACAGCCTTTGCACGTGTAAGCAGCAGGCTGCATATACTATTGAGGTTAGTATTTACAGCCTTTGCACACTGGGCCATTTGCAACTTTTTTTTTTTTTTTTTTGCCTAAGATTAGTGATTCTTTTCGTTGGTAGTACTGTATGTATTTTTGTATGGAATATTTTTAAATAGTTGTTTTCTGAACATGTCCTGAAACTTTTCCAGATGTGTGTAGCCGCATTAAATTTTTTTTTTTATTTCTCCGCACTAGTACTTGCAGTTTCTTCATTCTAAAGTGTCCTCTAATGCTGCTTCTCTGATCAGTGCCTCTTCAGATTTCAAAACTTAATAGCAGTACCTCTCCAAGAAAACTTTTGTACTTTCATCTCTGCTCAATCCTATTTTGGTATGTCTCTCCTAGACCACTGGAATGAACTTTGTGTATGTAGTACTTGTGTTAGGAGGCATCGTATTATTTTGGTTTTTGCTGTGCTGGAAATTAAACCCAGGGCCTCAGGGCCAGGGATATAGCTTAGTGGCACAGTGCCTGCCTGGCAAGTGTGAGGTTGGCAGTTCAATTCCCAGTACCAAAAACAAAAAAACCGAGGGCCTCATGTATGCCAAGCATGTTCTCTACCACTGAGCTCCAGTCCCCTGCCTATCATCTTGAGTGTTTTGTTATGTTTTGTTTTTGTTTGTTTGTTCGTTTGCTTGTTTTTGTGGTGATAGGAATTGAACCCAGGGCATCGTGCATGCTAGGCAAGCACTCTACCACTCAGCTCCCTGGCACATCATATTTTTTAACTGGCTAAAACTGTACTGTCAACTCTTTGAGAATAGGGATCTTATCTTTAGTATATAAATGTCCAGTGCTTAAATACACTTGTTTCCTCAGCAAACTTTCAGTATGCCACTGAAAGTTTTCCTCCTAGTAGATTGTTTCTTTTTTTTTTAATCCATTTTATTTCAAAGAAAAAAAATTAAATTTTAAAACACAGCAATCTGAGGACATCAATTGTTTATGTGTTTCTTAAAATCTACCTGTATTTAGCTGGGCATGGTGGTACATGCCTGTAATTCCAGCACTCAGAAGGCTGAGGCAGGATCATTGCATGTTTGAGACCAGCCTGGGCTACAAAGTAAGCTTGAGACCAGCCTGAACTGCATAGCGAGACCCTGTCTCATAAAGAAACAACAACAACAACAAAACAGAATTTATGTTCCCAGCACAATAGTTTCAAAATTTCTTTTTGTATTGTGAGTTTTCTGCTTTCCTACAAAACTTAGGTGAACTGTGTCATTAAAAAAGGTGTTTTGGAGCCAGGCATGGCAGCATATGCCTGTAGTCCTAGCACTCTGGGAGGTGAGGCAGGAGGATTGCCGTGAGTTTGGGGGCAACCTCGCCTACATAGTGAGTTCATGGACAATCTGAGCTGCATAGCAAGACCCTGTCTCAAAAAACAAAAAAAGTATTTCGAAGCTGGACATGGTGGTATGTGTCTTAAATCCCAGCACTTTGTGGCTGAGGCAGGAGAATCACAAGTTACCTTGGCAACTTGAGTGAGACCGTGTCTCAAAATAGGAAAAAGCCGCCGAGCACTTCCTAATGTCCTAGCACTTGGGAAGCAGGCCATGAGTTCATAGCCACCCTAGGGATGTAGTACACTTGAGCAATGTAGAATACATAGCAAGACCCTGTCTCAAAAAAAGGCAGGAGGAGAGTGTTTTTGTATGTGCTGTGGATCTAAGTCAGCATAAAAGCTTTGGGTTTAATCCCCAGTGCTCACTCAAAAAATGTTTTGAGGGGAGGAAAAAGCCCAAGAGAAAATGAAGAAAAATGTTTTTGGAACCAAGATTCGTAAGAAGTAGTTTGTAAACTGATTTTATGATACTCAAGAAATTTCTTGGGGCTGGGAATTTGTCTCAATGGCTTAAGCGCCTGTCTGGCAGGTGTGAGGTTTGTGAGTTCGATCCCTGGTGCCGCAAAAAAAAAGAAAAAAGAAAAGAAAAGAAAGAAAAAAGAAATTTCTTTGTAATCTTTACATATAGCCTAACTAAATACATCTGGCAACAATTTAATTGGATTATGATTTTATGGTTTCTTTTGAGACAGTGTTCTGGTGGGTATTTATTCAGTGAATGAATGATTCATAAGTAACCTTCAGGGAATATACATAGATAATATTTACAAACAGCTATTCTTTTCCTAGTCTTACTGACTGATCTTTACTTCCTAGACTCAATGATCCTCCTGCTCAGCCTCCTGAGTACCCAAGACTACAGGCATTTGTCACTAAACATGGCCATAATCTTGTCTGTTGAGTTTTGATTCTTCCAGGTGTCATTATGAAAGGATAACTTTAGTTTGGGGATAGCCTTGCTGATAATTTCTCAGTCTTCTTGGGGGGTCTGACAGGATCTCACTCATGTAGGTCAGGCTGGCCTTAAGCTTACTGGATAGCCTTGATGGCCTTGAATTTGTCATAATCCTGCCTCGGTCTCTCAAATGCTGAGATTACAACTGTATGTCACCACATGCAGCAACATTTCAGTTATCGTAGCAAGCATATTACGGGTTGCTTTTTGAGGGTTTTTTTGTTTTCTTAGTGGCTACAAATTCTTTAAGGATAAAATGAAGAAATTGTCTTCTTAATGTCTTTAATTGCCTAATATAATACCTTGCCTGTATTGAAGTCCCTAAATTGTTTTTGCTTAGTATTTTGCAACTTAATATTAGTGAACAGTCATCCTTTTGAACAAGATACTACATTCCTGTTTAGTTTGAGATACTACAAGATATTACATTCCTGTTTAGTTTGAGATCCCAGTAAAATGAATATGATTTCTTGGTATTTTAAGAAATACCATTTGGTTAAAGTTTTCTTTTCTTTTCTTTCTTTCTTTTTTTTTTTTTTTTTTTTTTTTTTTTTTTTTTTTTTTTTTTTTTTTTTTTTTTTTTTTTTTTTTTTTTTTTTTTTTTTTTTTTTTTTTTTTGTGGTGTTGATAATAGAACACAGGGCCTTTACACTGAGCTACATCCCACCTGTTTTTATTTTTTATTTTGAGACAGGGTCTTGGTAAGTCACTAAGTTGTCTGAACAGGGCTCAAACTTGCAATCCTTTTTGCCTCTGCCTCCCAAAATGCTGAAATTATAGGTATGTCCCACCACATCTGCTTCTGTTAAGGTTTTCATAAGTGTCTGAAGTGCAGTGTTATAGTTTTAATTGAAAAACAAGTTTAAAATAAAATTGTGGGTCAAAGTTGAAAGAGTGGGGCTGCTTATAAAGTTAAATAAAAATTTTTAGAAGTTCACACATCTTGTTCTTTACAGGTCAGTTATTGGCATCATGAACTGGAATAAAGGTGGCCCTGGCACTAAGCGGGGATTTGGCTTTGGAGGTTTTGCCATCAGTGCTGGGAAGAAGGAGGAACCCAAACTTCCACAACAATCCCACAGTGCCTTTGGGGCAACTAGTTCTTCTTCTGGATTTGGAAAATCAGCTCCACCGCAGCTTCCTTCTTTCTACAAAATTGGATCTAAAAGGGCCAACTTTGATGAAGAAAATGCGTAAGTTTGGCGAGGGGTGTGGTTAAGTGGTAGAGTGCGTGCCTAACACAAAAGAGGCCCTGCCCTGGCTTTGATTCAACCTTGCTATCCCAAAAAGAGAAGAGAAAAAGAAGCTGGGCATGGTAGCACACACCTGTAATTTCAGCACTGTGGGAGGCTGAGGCAGGAGGGTCACAAGTTTGAGCCCAGGCTGGCTCACTTAGTGACTTAGCAAGACCCTATCTTAAATGAAAAATGAAAAGGGTAGGCATGTAGCTCAATAGAAAGGTCCTTTGTTCAGTCCACAGTACCACACACACACACACACACACACACACACAGCATAAATGGTAATTCCTAATGATTTGGCAAAGGTTGCCCTTTGAGATTCTCATTCCATCAGCAGAAATTGAGGCAGAAAAGAATCCTTTGTTTCCCACAACATGACTTTCTAAATTGGTTACCTTACTAATTGAATTGTTTATAATAAGTTAAACTGTTGATTTTACTTAATTTGTTTTTTGGGTGTGATGGTGGTTGTTGTTATTTTTAAGAAGGGTCTCACCATGTAGTGCGGGCTGGCCTCACACTCACTGTGTAGCCCAGACTGGCCTTGAACTTGCTACAATCTTCCTGCCTCAGCCTTCCAAGTGCTGAAATTATAGGCATGCACCTCCACACCTGGCAATTTTACTTATTTGTAAGGAATATAATTTTGTGTGCCTATACCTTTTTTTTTGTTCCATGAAACATAGTTTCTTCTTAGCTTGTGTTCCAGTGGGCAGTTACAGAATAAATATATGGTTGCAAGATTTAAGGCCATTTAAACTTAAATGTGGCTGAAAAGTTTTACATAATATAATGTGGTTTTTGGTGGTCTTTAATTTTTTATTGACACTATATAAATTGTTTGTAAACACAGGCAGTTGTTGGAGCTGGGAGAAACACATTTTGCCTTAATGTCTTAAGTTTCATAAATTATTAGACTGTAATGTCTTACAGTAGTAGAAAAATCTCTATTTTCCCCACAATACTCAGGAAACCCCAATTATCATTTTTACCTTGTATGTCTAGTAAGATGTTAAAAAAACTGAGATTTGAAGGTTTGACTTTCAATTTCTATAGATAATTTCACTGTGTACTGAATCTGAAGAAATCTTTTTTTCCCTTCTTTTTGTGGTGCTGAGGGTCACACCTAAGATCTCATGCACGTTAAGCAAGTGTTCTACCACTGAGCTACATCACCAGTCCTGAAGAAATATTTTATTGCTGTTATTTCCAACTTGGTTATGACACTGCTTGAGGACTTGTGTTTTGTTTTATAAATTAGAAACTTTCTCAAGATTGGAATTTAAAATCTGTTTAGCCAGGTGTGGTGGGTGCAGGCCTGTAATCCCAGCACTCCAGAGGCTGAAGGAGGAATATCACACTGAGTTCAAGGATAGCCTGAACTACAGTGCAAGATCCTCTTTCAAAAATAAAAATAAATAAATAAAACCTTTTAAAAGTACACAGTAGCATTTTAGAAAGCTTGGTATGTTATTCAGGAATCAAAATACAGTAGTGTTGAAAGGTCAGCATAGTGAAGGATTGCTATTCTAGAGAGCAGTTAATCAGTTTGGGATACTGTTTTATTAAAACCTGCTGTATAAACGAATATGCAATATTGTATACATGTGTGTATAACCATTGCTCTATAAATGACTGTGCTAGTGTATATAGTTATGCATTACTTAATGATGGGAATACACTGTGAGAGGTATACTTAGTTGATTACGTTTTCTGATGAAAATCACATCATGTACTTAAGCAAACCTGGCTGGTACAACCTGCACGGCTAGGCTCTGTGGTGTAGCTTGTTGTCTCTGGACTACAACTTGTATATTAATATTGTAAGCAGTTGTGACACAGTGCTATGTATTTATGTGTCTAAACATTTCTTAAGTGTAGAAAAGGTAACAGTAAAAATGCAATACAAAAAATAAATAATGATACCAGTATATAGAGCACTTACCATGAATGATGCTTGCAGGACTTGAATTTGTTCTGGGCAAGTCAGTGAATGTGAAGGCCTGAGGACATTGCTGTACCCTATTGTAGACTGTATATTTAGGTCACTCTTTGGTTTATGAAAAATGGATTTTTTTCCTTGAGTGTAAATTTACCTTAGCTTTTTGTAAACTTTTTGTAGTAACATTTAACTTGAAACACAAATGCATCATACCTGTCCAAAAAACATTTTTTTTCTTTATATCCTTATTCTGTAAGCTTTTGGTACTTTAAATTTTTACTTATATTTTTTTACTTTTCAAACTTCTTGTTACAAACTAAGATATAACCATATACATTCTACAGGCCAGTACAAGGTCAGGATCATCAATATCACTTCTGCTTCTGCATTTTGTCCCAGTAGGTGGTTTTAAAAGGCAAGGATGAGCCAGGCGTGGTGGCGCATGCCTTTAATCCCAGCACTCGGGAGGCTGAGGTAGGCAGAGCGTTATGAGGTCGAGGCCCACTTGGGCTACAACGCAAGCGCAAGGCCGGCCTGAGCTACACAGTGCAACCCTGCCTCAAAAAACCAGGGCCGGGAATTTGGCTCAGTGGCTTATGCGCCTGTCAGGCAGGTGCAAGGTTGTGAGTTCAATCCCCAGTGCCGCAAAAAAAAAAAAAAAAAAAAAAAAAAAAAAGGCAAGAATGGTGCGTGTACTGCCACCTGTGATATTAGTACCTCCCTCTGGAATAGCTCCTGGAGGACCTGCCGATGCCATTTTTACTGTTAACTTTTTGCTGCTGTTAGTGTTATGGTTGTGTTTGTTTTGTGTTGGAGATGGTCTCACTATGTAGTTTACACTGGCCTCAAACTCAAAGGGATCCTCCTGCCTCCGCTTCCTGAGTGCTGGGACTACAGGTATATAACACCATGCCTGGCTACTGTTAATTTTGAAAAAATAATTTATGTGTATGCTGTAACATAATGAAAAACAGTATATACTATACTAGATACATGTACCACTAACATCGTTAGCAATTTTCATGTACAATACATAATTGTATGTGTAGTATAGTTGTACTACTGGCAACACAGTAGGTTTGCATCAGCACCACCACTGATATAATTTTGTACCACAGTGTCACTAGGCCATAGGAAATTTTCAGCTCCATTATAATCTTAAAGAACTACCGTTATAGGTATAGTCTGTCATTGACCCAAACGTGATAAGGTGCATGAGTGATATTACTTAGTTTATATGCAATTATTACATTAATGCGTGGAGAGCATAACAGTTATTAGCGCTTTTAGAATAATTCCTGTGGTGACTTCAAATGCTTTCAATCTCTAAGTTGCAGGTATTTGAACTAGTATTTGGTTGTGTGTGTGTGTGTGTGTGTGTGTGTATCTCCTGAGACAAGGTCTCACTATGTAGTTCAGACCCTGAACTTACTACATAGCCCAGACTGGCCTCAAACTGGTGGCATTCCTCCTGCCTCAGCCTCCCAAGTACTGGAATTACAGGCATGTGTCAACACACCCCGCTTATTTTTTTAATTTTGACATGAGGTCTAAACAGTGTTTTATTTTTGTTTATCAAGAGTTGTAATGTATGCTGGGTATGGGGATGCACATCTATAATCCCAAAACTCAGGTGACTGAGGCAGGAGGATTACCCCCAAAAAAACTGCTTTGACATCCTTTCTTTTGAAAGTTTGTTGTAGGAACAGTGATACTTTATCCAGGCTTTGAAGTTACTCTTTTTGGTGTTTTTGAGACAGGGTTTCACTATGTACTTTAGGCTGGCCTTGAGCTCACCGTCTGGCCTAGGGTGGTGTCAAATTCAAGGTGATCCTCCTGCCCCTGCCTCCCAAGTGGTGGGTTTGCAGGTGTATGCCACTGTGATAGACCTTGAAGTTTTTCTTTTAGAACAGTTTACTAATGTGAAAGATTGTGGACTGAGCATTTATTTACTTTCAGTCAGATTTTATTGGTACGTTTTAGATACACATGATGATCACATTCATCGTAGAGAATTGTACCAGTACATGATATAACTTGTTATTTTTAATTCTAGAAGTCTTTGATTGGTGTCAGAAAATAGCCCAGAACTTCTGAAGAAAGTCCTTAGTTGTATGAAAATACCTTTAGAATTAGTTTTGTTTTGTTTTTGTTTTTGTAAAACAAGGTCTTGCTGTGTAGTCCAGGCTGACCTTGAACTTGATGTAAAGCCAATGGTGCCCTCGAACTCATGGCAATCCTCCTGCCTCAGCCTCCCAAGTGCTGGGATTACAGGTGTGCATCACCATGCCTGGCTAAGAATAAATTTGTAAAATTTCATGCAGGGTTTTTTGGTTTTTTTTCCCCCTATGACACATGATCTTTAAGATTTGTTATACCTATTCCAACAATGATGTACTAAGTTGTACTGAAAACCTAACCCTTTTAGAACTGAGAATGATTTTTCTTTTTGTACTGGGAATCAAAAATCAGGACCTTGTGCTTGCCAGGCAGATGCTGAGTTATATCCCTGGCCCCTAAGAATGTGATTTGAACACACTATTGAAATGGAAAATCTGCCATGACTGCTTTCGTGAAATATTAGAATTTTCGCATACATTAAGTGGTACTAATTAGGTCCATAGCCAAAACCTTGGAAGTTCTTTAATTTGACTTGTGTAAGAGAAATCTCTTAATAGTAGGACGCACCATATTAAAGTTTCAGTTGAATGAAGAACTCACTGACCCTAGACTAAATATTCACTTTACCAATCTGTATTTTAATTTCCAGGTATTTTGAAGATGAAGAAGAAGACTCTAGTAATGTTGATTTGCCTTACATTCCTGCTGAAAACTCACCTACCCGTCAGCAATTCCATTCCAAGCCAGCAGATTCTGACAGTGATGATGATCCCTTGGAGGCATTTATGGCTGAAGTAGAGGCAAGTGTTAGCAATTTGTTCCATTAAAGTCTTTAGCAATTAGAAATAGTTAACAAACCTTGCTCAGATTTGTTGGCTGGTGTTTTTTATTGTTATTGTTTACATCCTTTTCCTCCGTGGTATTTTCAGAGATGATCAGTGGCTATAACCCTTGCACACTGTAGCTCAAGAATTTTTTTCTGAGGTACTAGGGATTGAACCCAAGAAACAACAAGCTACATCTTCAGTCCTTTTATTCTTTATTTTGAGATAGGTCTTAACTAAGTTGCCCAGGCTGACCTTGAACTTTCGATCCTTCTACTTCATTCAGCCTTCTGAGCAGCTGAAATTGCAGGTATGAACCACCATGCCTGGCATAGGTCAATATTTGTGTATTTTGCTTTGTTTTAATAATGTTAGTGTATTCTGTAGAATAAAACATGATCTTGAATATAGCATTTAATAAATACTTTTATTTATTTATTTATTTTAGAGGTAGACTCTCACTTTAATAGGCTGGCCTTGAACTCACTATATAGCCCAGACCAGCCTTAAATTTGCAGTGAGCCTCCTGTCTGAGCCTCCCGAGTACTGATGACAGGCATGTGTCACCACACCTGTCTTAAGTACATATTTGTGTAAGGCAGTTAAACTTAAGGAGTTTGTTAAAATTTCAAATTCCAAATTACTGTTTTTTATTATCAACATTGAAACTTATAGAACCCTCCCCCACTTTTTTAATCTCTTCTAATTATTTACTTATTTACTTTTTATTCTGGAAATTTTTAAGCATACACAAAAGCTGAATAATAAAACCAATCTCAGTGTGCCCTTTCCCCTAATTTATCAGTTAACTACTTTTAGTCAGTCTTGTATTATCAGACCATTCCCTCTTCAAAATTTGTTTATTATTTTAAAGTGAATCCCAGACATATAGTTTCATCTCTACATGTTTCTGCATCTCTGTAAGAGAACTTGTTTGCCCTTTTTTTTTTTTTTTTTTTTTTTTTTCTCGTGGCACCGGGGATCAAACTCATAACCTCGTGCCTGCCAGACAGGTGCTTAAGCCATTAAGCCAAACTCCCAGCCCTAGTTTTTTGAGGCAGGGTCATACTATGTAGCTCAGGCTGACCTTGCGCTCGCGTTGTAGCCCAATCCGGCCTCGAACTCACAACGCTCCTCCTACCTCAGCCTCCCGAGTCCTGGGATTAAAGGCATGCACCACCATGCCCGGCTTTCGTTTGGCTTTTTGAGACAAAGTCTGGCTATGTAGTCCAGGCTGAATCTTGAACTCATTATGTATCCCAGGCTGGCCTTGAATTCACAGCCATTCTTCTGCCTCAGCCTCCCAAATGCTGGGATTACAGGTGTGTACCACCACCCATAGCTATGTAAGAGAACTCTTGAGCCTGGTATAGTATTGCACATACGTAATGTTAGCACTTGGAAGACTGAGGCAAGAGGATGATGATGAGTTTGAGACTAGCCTAAGTGAGTTCACGGCCAGTTGAATTACATAGGCAGACCTTGCCTCTTAATAAATAAATAGAACTTTCAAAACATAACCATTATATTATTGTTACATCAACACAGAACCATTAAATGTCCTACTAACTGATCTTTCATTCTTATGATCCCTTTTCCAGTTCTTTAAATATAGAAGTTCCTTTTCAGGTGTCTATATTGACTTGCTATTTTGTTCTTTGTAGCTTTTGTAGTTACTTCGTCCACTTATATAAGTTAGCTTCTGTACGTGTAATTCATATCTTTAGTCCAATCCATTTACTCTTTAGGGTTTTAGCCCTGCTTTTCCAGAAGCATTTTGACCGTTTTTATATGGATGTGTCCCACTGATACTTTAAACCTAATTTGTCATCTTTTCCTCCTCAACCAGGTCATTCCCTTGTCATCTGTTGACATCAGCATTCATACAACATTGGCTTATAAGCTTGTCTTTAATGTTTTTCTTTCATTTACCTCTTCCTTCCTTTTTACCAGCAAATCATTACCTACTTCATTTAACCCTCAGAAAAACCATGAAATAAAGGGAGAAAATAATGTATGTAATTTTTTGGTTTTTTTTGTACCAGACCTCGAATTCACAACCTCGCACTTGCCAAGCAAGCGCTTGTGTGCTGAGCTATATCCTCACCAGTGTGTGTAGTTTTTAACTGATAAGAAAACTGAGCCGTAAGATAATCCACTTTTTGCATGTGATGCTAGGGTTGAACCCCAGGCCTAATACATGCAAAACTGAGCCCAGAGACAATTGAGATCAATTCAGATCACCTGCCCCACATCATATTTGCAAGATGTGGCCTAGCTCTTTCTAGTACATAATACTACCCTCTCTTATCATTTGCTAAGTCTGTCAGTTTTTACAATAGCATTTGCTTCTTTTTCTTCCTTCCTCTTGTCACTATTGTTTTCCTACCCAATACCTTCAATAACTCTTGCCTAGTCTTCCTCCTTTTGTCTCTCTCCCGCCTTTAGGTGCTTCTTTCCTACTTAGGTGGTATGTTATTGAGACCAAATCATCTTTTGCACTGTGTTAATTCACTTGCTTAAAAATTGTTACTTCCTTGCTTTTGAAGTAATATTCTGTGTATCATACTTAGTGAATTTATCTCTCTTTGAAGGAAGAAAGGAAAGAATCCAAATTAGGTGTGTTTTTGTATGGTTAAAATATGAGCCAGCATTTTTAAAGTCAAGGAATTTTATCTAAAAATTCAGACTAAAAAAGTGAAGCTCTGATAGTACTAAGGCTGCAATCTTGCCTGGCAAAAATAAGCTATTACTGTGCAAGAGACTGCCTGCTTTAGATAAGGCATACATTTTTCTTGTTCAAATCAACCATTGTTTTCTTGATGTATAGGCCACTGTTACACTCATTTATTGTCACACTTGCTTTGTAACTTTTCTTTTGGTAGAGAAAGATTTTTCTGAACTCAAGTCTATATCGATATCAGAAAATAAAACAACTGGAGTAATACAGTAAAAATGATATCATATTTTAGAAGATTATGCCCACTTACTGAAGTACTAGCACAAGTATATCTGTGTAACTAAGGGTGTAGCTCAGTAGTAAAGCACTTCCAAGCATGCATAAGGCCTTGAGTTAAATCCCCCACCATTGGGGAAAAAACCAAACTTCGTATCAAAAGAATGCAACTTTTTCTTTTTCTTTTTTTTGGTACCAGAAGTACCCCCAGCCCTGCAACTTTTCTTATTCTGGCTTTATTCATTTATTACTAGCTTAGCTTAGCACCCCTAGGTATTTGAGGTTCTTTAAATTCAGTTCAACTCAAATTACTTGGTGAGAGAGCATATACTTTATGGGAAGAAGAAGCAGAATTCACCACCAACCCCTGTATTCTTTATACTGTGTTATCCTATATTTTAAGTTCTTTTAGTACTATATATTTCTACCTTTTACCAAATTATTCAGAACACCAAAAATATTTGAGACATACATGTGTCTTGCAACATACTAGGTATTTAATAAATATGTTAAATGATTCACTCCAGGGCCGGGGATTTAGCTCAGTGGTGTAAGTGCCTGCCTGGCAGGCATGAGGTAATGAGTTCAATCCCCGGTACCAAAAAAATAAAGTAAAATAAATGATTCACTCCAAAAGTAAAGGCAATAAATGATTTACCATGTTTGAGGTGTCTTGTGTACATTGTGATTTCTTCATCTTTAGTATGGACGTTTCCCAAAGGGCTTTGTTTTACAGAAAATCTCATTATTTCTTGATATACTTAGTGATGAATTTGAAAGAAAAAAATCTGTTCTTGATTTTCTAGGTTTAAATTTAGATTTAATTTATGGTGGCAAAAGCTGACATAGCCCTTTTTCAGTGAGAATATCTAAAAATAGCCCGAATTCTCTTGCTTGGCTTTTAAGTAGTTGTAGTTGTTTGGATGGTAAATCTTTTATGGTACAGTATTATTCTCCTGAGTGTCTTTTTTTTTTTTTTTTTTCGGTACCAGGGATCGAACTCACAACCTCACACCTGCCAGGCAGGCACTTAGGCCACTGAGCTAAATCCCCGACCCTATTTTTTGAGACAGGGTCTCACTGTGCAGTTCAGACTGGCCTTGAACTCACTTTATAACCCAGGCTGATCTCGAACTCACAGCAATTCTCCTGCCTCATTCTGCCTCAGCCTTCCAAGTGCTGGAATTAAAGGCGTGTGTCACACACCTGGCTTCCTGAGTGTCTTTTCCATATACTATCAGATGCTAAGCTTGGAAAATATGTCCATGACTAAAAATTTGCTCTTATTCCTGATCTCAGATATCAGCTTTTCTGAAGTTTATTCTTTGCTAGTGCTTGGACTGGATGAAGACTTATTTTTAGACTGTTCTAAAGAAGATTTATTATGTAAGCTTAAGACATGTGTTCTGTAAGTGTAGTGACTTATTTCATATGTTACACTGTTTTTATCATGTTTAATTTATAGTTTTATATATATTTTGTATCTGACAGCTCAGTCTCTTTAAAGTAGTTTGTGCATAATACAGTACTTTTTAAAATAATTCATCTTTATCAGGAACTTTCAACTCAGTAGAACATCTGATCATGCTATGGTTTATATAGTGGAATTTTAAAACACCACACAAAGCAGAATATCGTGGTACACACCTGTAATCCCAGCACTCTGGGTGGATGAGGCCAGACAATTACAAGTTTAAAGCCAGCCTGGGCACCTTAGTTACTGACTTGAGACCCTGTCTCAAATACCATGAGGAGACTTTTACTAATCCTGAAATTCTTTTTAAAGAAATTCTCTTTAAGTGTTTTTAGTTTAATGTAATTTCACATAGTGTTTTATTTCATTAGGATCAGGCAGCTAGAGACATGAAGAGGCTTGAAGAAAAGGACAAGGAAAGAAAAAACGTAAAGTAAGTTGTTCTTCCTTCACAAAAGATACATACAAATATTTGAAGTATTAAAAAGCCCATTCCCCCAAAATGTACAGAGAAGAAAAATTAAGTGTATAAATACCTTTGTTTTGTGATATTCTTGTATCTCACATAGTTCTGTTGATACAAAGATCATAGAAGTCTTTATATTTGCAGTAATTAAAAGACATTCTGACAAAATAGCGTTAGGTCTTCAACTGTAAATAACTGTTTAGTAAACATAAATTACCCTAGGAGTTAGAAAAGCATAATTATTAACATTTGGGTTCATTGTAATGAGTTTTGTCCCATTATTAATATAAAATAGATCAATGCTTATGTGACTGATGAGAAGTAATGGTGATACTGTTAGAAATAAAACTATGTATATTATTAGAAGTAAAACCTAATTTCTTTTAAAGAGTGACATCATGCTTTAGCAACCATAATCAAAACTTGAGTACTTTACTTTCTGGGAAGAAGTCACCTCTTTCCCTTGCTGAATATACTTGTAAGGTTTTTTCTACCAGGCAAGGTTGGACTTTTTTCTCCCTTTCCTAGGCAATCAGTGCTTTAAGCCATTCCCAAGGTTCTGGTACCGTATGGAGGTTCAGCCCTCTTTTGGTGCTTCCTTATGTTGTATCCTCTTCCAGTTGCCTTATACTGGTGGTGTTGCTTACTATTTGCCTTAGGAATAGCAAGTTCTTCTAGATTAAGTGGCAAGTTTGATTAAAAACAGATGGTTGTGGGAACTAAGCAACTATACTTTTTATAACTCCAGAGAAAAGAAGCAAGTGGCAGTGATTTCCTTCTCTGTATGAACTGCTAGGAGTTTTAGTTCTATACTTGTAAAGGGGCTTATGTAGTTTTTCTTTCTGTCTTCATTCCCAAGGTAACCGTTATTGGCTCAAAGCAATTATTGTAGAGATAGAAACTTGAGGGCATAATAAGAAACTTGTGACATTGTCTCTAGTGTATGCTAAATACAGGATGTTTTCTTTATAATATGAAATCGTTTGCACAACCACAGACTGTTTTGTTCGTTGTATGGGTGACAAGGCTTAAAATTCTTTGGTATCTTCAGAAAGTTTTTACGCTTTATATCCATGTTAGTAATTGATGTTCCTATTGTCTCATTCAAAAGACATGCAAAGTGTAGACCATAGAATGCAACCACACATCAGTGATGGGTGGATAGTTTACAGTGTGCTTATTGCTTCTTTGTTATTGTTAGTGTTGAGAGTTCTGTGGTGTACAGAATTCAACACTAATCTGCTGTAAGTATGGAGCTGGGTATGTGGAACATTTGCAGGGAAGTTTGTTTCTCCGCTTGTTTTTCCAGGGGTATTCGAGATGACATTGAAGAGGAAGATGACCAAGTGAGTTCTTATGCAGTATTTCTATCTTTTATTTTTACCCCACAAAGTCTATTCTGGGGACAAGCTAGAACTTGCCTTCACTGAAATGGCCATTCCTGACATTTAACAGGGAATGTCATTTGACTTACTCCTTTTCTACCTGTTACCAGTTGCTAATAAAATATTAAGATTCACATGGCTTTCCCTCATGTTGAAGATGGAATGTTTGACCAACTGACATCAAAAAAAAAAAAAGACAAACTTTATTCACTTTGCTCTTTTTAAACCCAAAATTAACATTTATTCTGATAAATCGGTAGTAGTGTGGGTTCTACTGATGGCCTTTAGCACCATCTAACATCTACCTCTTTCTAAAGGTTCTGTTTGTGATTCTTGTTTCTGAAGCTCGAACATTAGTGACTGTTTGTTAGTATTATTTATTTTTTTCCATTGTTCAGTTGTGGAATAATGAGAGAATGGTGGCCCTTTCCAGGTTTGTGACCTTTCTAATCAGTGTCAACTTCCAAACTTGGATTGGTAAAGCTACAGCATAGGTTTTCCAGCTTTGGGCAGGGTAGGTAGAGACCCCTATCACACCCCCAATGAAGGCTATAGAGTAGGCAGATTTATAAATACTTTCTTAAGAAAGTTAAATCACTTTATAGTATCCATTTCTTCAGATCGCCCTTCTCAATACTGATATTATAAAGGAATTATTTCTGATAAAAGTCTAGCCTTACTTGATAGGTTTTTAAGCCATTCAGTCTTCTGATACACTGATTACAAGAGTAGAAATATTCTCAACTGTACTTGAGTGTGATTATGTTCTTGTGCTTTCCTGCAGGAAGCTTATTTTCGATACATGGCAGAAAACCCAACTGCTGGTGTGGTTCAGGAGGAGGAAGAAGATAATCTGGAATACGATAGTGATGGAAATCCAATTGCACCCTCCAAAAAAATAATTGATCCTCTTCCTCCCATTGATCATTCAGAGGTATGAGGCTTCTTACAAATTTAATTCTTGTTTCAAGTTGGTGTGGTTTTTTTCAGCTTTAATGTTTAAGTTTCCTCAATATCTGTATACTCATAAGAGTATTTGTACTTTGGGATCTTATCATCTGTGCTAAGTGCCTGGGACAGAAATTCCATGAGGCTTTCGTAGTTTTATGTTGTTAAAAGGTGAATCACAGCTGGGCGGTGGTACATTTCTGTAATCCCCAGCATTCTGTAAGACTGAGGCAGTAGAGTTGATCATTAAAGCCTAGCCTAGGCAACTTAGTGAGAACTTGTCTCAAAATTTTAAAAGTGCAGGAGACATAGCTCAGTGCAAAGGCCCTCAGTTCAGCCCACAGTACTACCCCCCAAAAGATGAATCTATTGTTTGTTTTCATTCAATTTCAGAATTTTTAATTGGCCTTCCTTAAGCAGTTGTGCTTGTTTTCCAGAACTCATACCTTCCTTTCTGTTTTGTTTATCTGAGCCTAATCCTGATCTCATTATGTAACTCAGGCTGGCCTTGAGCGTGAAGAAATCCTACTTCCTCAGCCTCCCTAGTGTTGGCATTACAGGCATATACTACCATGCTCAGCTTTACCCTCCTTTCACATGGACCATTGGATTTGAATATTTTTGTTTTTACTTTGTTACTGGGGATGAAATCCAGGGGCAGTCTAACACTGAGCAACATCCCCAACTCTTTTTATTTTTTTGGTCAGAGTCCCACTAAATTGCCCAGACCAGGCTTGAATTTGTGATCCTCCTGCCTCAGCCTCCAAGTTCTGGGATTACAGATATGTGCTACCATAACCCACTCGCTACATTTGTTTCTAATTGCTATAAATGTTTACTCTGGCTTCCAAATCTGTGGCAAATAGATTCTTCAAAGGAGATGTGTGATTCTTCACTGTAGAGCCAGGAATTACAGGTTGCTTAAGTCAAGAAAAGGAAGTGAAACTGTCATATACCCACTTGAAAAAATGCCAGTTTTTCCTTAGGTTAATTGTCAGTTTAGATCTTATATACTGCAGTGACTCTAGGGCAGTGGTGGCAAATGTGTGGCATGTGTGTTGTTTCTGTCTTAAAACAAAAGATGTTAATGTATGAGTTGTTTTTCCCAAACTAAAACCTCAGTATTTAGGTTTAACTGCGATATTGACACTTTCTGATAAATAAGTGGGTTTTGGGTTGTAATTTGGGCATTCTAAAAGGTTTGCTGATTTGGTGCATTGGTTCTCAAATAGTTACTCAGAGAGTCTATAGAGTCAAAAGAATTTTTGTAATACTAACGTTAATTGGCTTTTTCATTGCATAAGCATTTGCATTGATAACATAAAATCAGTGGAAAGTAAACTGGTAATGGCTTAGTATGAATCAGGGCAGTGGCATCAAACTGTTTTACTAATTGTTATATTCTTCTTTGTCAGATAATTGAGGAGGGCCCACTTAGAATTCCCATTATGAAACAGTAAAAATTAATTTTCATTGAAACAAAAATAACTCCACCACAGTGAACTTGATAGTTTCTTAATACTTAAAGACTATGACGATAAAACTGATGATGATTTTAAAAGTTTTGATTGTTTTGTTTTGTCTTATTTAAGACAGGGTCTTGCTATGTAGTTCAGGCTGTCCTTGAATTCACAGTGATCCTCCTACCTCAGCCTCCTGAGTGCCCTGATTACAGATGTGCGCCACCACACCCACCCTTGTTTTTTAAATTTTTTGCCTCTCTATTTGCTAAATTGTCCTTATGAGGCTCAAACATGCGATCCTTCTGCCTATAACATATGAAATGTATGAATTTATGGATGATCTACATACTACCTCAGTGAATAAATATTTTCCAAATGATCAATATATGATGTAACAGAATAATGCATGAGTAAAAGCCCCATCAAAATACAGGATAGGAAAAAATATATAGGCTGGGTATTCAGAAGATCACAAATTTTAAAGCCAACCAGGGCAACTTAGTGAGACCCGTCTTAAAATAAAAAGACCTGGGATATAGTTCATTGTGAAGATTCTGGGTTCAATTCTGAGAAGTGCAAAAATAAACACACACACAAAAAAAAACCCACCATAGACCACTGACTCATAAGATAACTAAGTGTAACAAGTTTGTGGTTTCAGATTATACATAAATAACCACTGATCAAGTTGTATTGTAGTATCAGCAAAGAATAGAAATTTACACCGGGTGTGGTGGCGCACGCCTTTAATCCCAGCACTCGAGAGTCTGAGGTAGGCGGAGCGTTGTGAGTTCAAGGCCAGCTTGGGCTACAACGTGAGCGAGGCTGGCCTGAACTACCTAGTGCTATCCTATGTCCAAAAAATAGGGCCAGAAGTTTGGCTCAGCGGCTTATGCACCTGCCTGACAGGCGTGAGGTTGTGAGTTCGATCCCTGGTGCCACACAAAAAAAAGAAAGAATAGAAATTTACAAATACATGATAGGACTAAGAAAATAGTCTCCCTTTTTCCACTGCATGTGCTATTTTCTTCATGGATTTAAATTTAAACAACCTATCACTACAGTTTGAATGTAGTAGGAAATATTTTAAGTCAAACTTCAAAGAGATTTGCAAACACATAATGCCATTCTTCTCACCAAAGTTTTTAGGTGTATCCAAAAATAGGAAATTTTTTACCATCTAGAGGAGGTTAAATTTTCCTTTACAATTTTTTTTAGACTATTATGGTGTCAAAAGGAGAGTTACTTAGCCAAATTCTTAGGTGATGATGTGCTTGTGCTTTGTATTCCTAATGCACGAAAGCTAGAAAATGAATACCAGACATGGTCGCCTCTCTCTTAGGAATTTAAAATGCTGTCATATATATCTTTAAAAATTTTTATTGGTGCCCATTTGTAGTACATAATGATTACTTTTCTCATGGGGAATTGGTTCATGTGCATAACACATCTTGATTCTTTTTTTTTTTTTTTTTAAACCCCTTACCTACCCTTCTCCCTCTCTTTCCATCTCTTGGTCTCCATCCCAAAAGACCTGTCTTCCTATTTCTTATGGTCATACATTTTTAAATTATATAAACAGACCTCTTTTTTTAGAAAAGAGTAGAAGTAGGCTGAGGATATTGCTCATTGACAGTGACTGCCTAGCATGTGTGAGGCCATGAGTTTAATCCCTTATTACCACCACCCTTCAAAAAAAAAAAAAAAATCAAAAGATCATAGAACTTTCTCTAAAGGCCGAACTACCTGTAAAAGAAATACTAGAAATGTTTTTAAATGCCTAGAGCTAGGTGAACAACTTAATCCAAAACATATTTAAATGTTAAACCATGAATATTTGTTCTCTAAAGGCTTTGGCATGGTCAAGATTCCTTAATTTGCTTCAAGATTATTCAAATTTGAGGAACCCTTAATGTTTCTTTGGAAAGTAAGTTGGTGTTTATATTGAAAGCAGGAATAGAAAAAGGCACTCACTGGGCTGTATTTTTGGAGATGTATGTCAAGAATAGATGAATTATTTTGGTCTTCCTATGAGGAATGGTTTTGTTTGTATGATATTTGTAGAAGGTTATTTTGTATTAAAATCAAACTTACAGGATTGACTCTTGAATTCTAGACTAACTTTGAATAATTGGACCTGCAGATTGACTATCCACCATTTGAAAAAAATTTTTACAACGAACATGAGGAGATAACCAACCTCACTCCACAGCAGTTAATAGATCTTCGGCATAAGCTCAATCTTCGGGTAAGATAATCATTAAACAAGTATTGTTATGTTAATGATAATTAGTCCAGGTTTAATTGGATTTCTTTTTTTTTTTTTTTTTTTTTTTTGATACGGGGGTTGAACTTTCAGACTTGCACCTGCCAGGCAGGCACTTAAGCCACTGAGCTAAACCCCTGGCCCTGGATTTCATTTTTAATAGTCCCTGAGCTGTCTTCACTACAATAATAATTGTATCCCTTGAGTTTATGTCTCTTGGTTTGTTTTAGTCGTCCAGATGATATTTGAAGATTGGACATTCCTTTCTGTTGTGGGAAGAGTTGAGTACTATTTTAAAATACACATGCACTGATTTCAGAATGATGGTTTAAATTGTCCACCAAGAGGTTCTGGCTTGCTGATTGGTCATAATATTTAAGGTGCTGTTACATGTTAATGACACTCGAACATTATGCTGATCTACTTATTTGTATGGACAACTTTATGGCCTGTGTCTGCCTTATCAGTTACATAATTTTAGGAACTCCAGTTTTTGAAGGGGCGGAGTGTGTATGTGCATGCGTACTTACCGGTTTTCCCAGAAATTAACTTTTCCCCAAAAAATCTTTTAATGAAGTCCTGATTGGAAATACCAGCATCACTGGAAAAACATTAAAAAGTTACCATGGCTGGAGACAAAATAGAGGTTATAAGTCCCATTTGTCACTTGTACATAGTTGTAGCAGTGCTTGACAGTAGTTGGACCAGCAGTAGGAGAGACTCTTAAATATTCAGCCGGTGGTAGATTGTATCTTTGCAGCCAGCGGGCATATTCTTGTCTTATTTGAACTTATTTGCAAATTTTAATATTTTTCTACCATCTGGTTAATATTTATTGCAAAATGGCAAAAACTAACAATGACTTTCAATTATTTATTGAATTGTTTTTCTTCCACTTACTTTTTCTTTTTTTTTTTTTTTTTTTTTTTTTTTTTTTGTGGCACCGGGCATTGAACTCACAACCTTGTGCCTGCCAGAGCAGGCGCTTAAGGCACTGAGCCAAACTCCCGGCCCTGGTTTTTTTGAGGCAGGGTCGCACTATGTAGCCCAGGCCGGGCTTGCACTCGCGTTGTAGCCCAAGCCGGCCTCGAACTCACAACGCTCCGCCTACCTCAGCCTCCCGAGTGCTGGGATTAAAGGCATGCGCCACCACGCCCGGCTTTTCCACTTATTTCTAATAAGAGAACTTTGTTTTAAGAATTTTTAGGTACTTTATCTTTTAAAATCATAAGACAGAATAGTCGCAAGAATATTTGTCTTAGAGTTGTTTGTAAGAGGTCCTCATACTATTTGAGGTTTTGCCTTTTCAGTGATACACTTTTGGCTCTCAGATTTAAGTTTTTACTTCTTCCACACTCAAGCTTAAATGCTAGATCTGGGTACATACTGTTGAACTTCGAATGCTATGTATGTCGAAATCATTCCTGGGAGTTGTCTCTATCTCTAGGTCTCTGGTGCTGCACCTCCTAGACCAGGGAGTAGTTTTGCTCATTTTGGGTTTGATGAACAACTTATGCACCAGATTCGGAAATCTGAGTACACACAGCCCACTCCAATACAGTGCCAGGTAAGTAAAAATAATGAAAGAAAAATGGGGTAGAATGATATTCCATGACTATATTTTGTTGACAAATAATTTAAAGCATTTAAAAAAAAAGAATAAGGAAAACAATGCCAATATAGATAGAAGGTGCTTATAGTGGGGGGGCATGTATGAAACCCAAGAACATTTTGAAACCCTTAATCATTAGAAAGTAAGTTATGAATTACTTACTACTCTTAAGTTGCTAGGTGCCTAGGACATGATTTTTGTACCCGATAAGTATGTAGAGTTATGAGGAAAATGCTTTAGGCCTAAACCTAACATAAAAAAGATTTATGCAGGACAAATTTAGCATTATCAGTAACTAGAATTATTTTGTCCATGACCTGAAATTTTTCATTTATTATTGAAAATAGTGACTTCTCTTTCTTATTTGTATATGGGATTCATTTATTCCTACAGAGAAAATGGGGTTGATTGTACTTTCTCAATGGGAGAACATTTTTTAATTTTAGCAGCTAATTTTTTCATTGTTGTTTTTGTTTGTTTGTTTGTTGAGACAGGGTCTGACTATGTAGTTCAGATTGGCCTTGAACTAATAGCTATCCTCTTACCTCGGCCTCCTAAGTGCTGGGGTTACAGGTGTGTACCACAAACCCTGGTTAGCAGCTACTTTTATAATAAATTATTTTTTCATTTCTGTATATCAAGAAATAGAGTCATTCATATTCTGTAAATGGTAGCTGATCCATATGAAGGCAGTGATGTTTGTCATATAACTCAAGAAACTGATGGGAGTGTCAGCTGTTTTCTCACTATTTCACAGCCAGTATGTATGGCCCAAGGTATTTTGTTCCATTGGAAATAAATGTCATTAGTAGTCATTTGTCTTTCTCCAGGATTTCCTTCAGTTCATCTTTACAATTGAAATTTGAGAGTAGATGTACTTTATTTTTCTCCAGGGTGTACCTGTGGCA
This sequence comes from Dasyprocta punctata, assembly GCA_004363535.1. Classification (NCBI taxonomy): domain Eukaryota; kingdom Metazoa; phylum Chordata; class Mammalia; order Rodentia; family Dasyproctidae; genus Dasyprocta; species Dasyprocta punctata. The sequence continues at coordinate 23,464 of RJWM01002397.1, forward strand.
TTAAGTGGTAGAGATATGATTGGTATTGCTAAAACAGGCAGTGGAAAAACTGCAGCTTTTATCTGGCCCATGTTGATTCATATAATGGACCAGAAGGAATTGGAGCCAGGTGATGGACCAATTGCAGTGATTGTGTGTCCTACGAGGGAGCTTTGCCAGCAGGTATGTGGTTTGTATAGAATGCCTATGTCTTCATGTGGACTCTGAAGGGATTTTTATTTTTAATAGTGATGAAGTACACACAAAACTGACCATCTTGATGCCCTCACACTTCTTCGTTTTTTGTGGGGGGTTCTGTATTTTTGTATTAAGGATTAAACCTAGAGCCTTTGTTTTGAGCTACCCCCCAGTCCTGTTTTTTTGGCACCGGGGATTGAACTCACAACCTCGTGCCTGCCTGACAGGCATGTAAGCCGCTAAGCCAAACTCCTGGCCCTGGTTTTTTGAGGCAGGGTCGCACTATGTAGCTCAGGCCGGCCTTGCGCTCGCGTTGTAGCCCAAGCCGGCCTCAAACTCACAACGCTTCTACCTCAGCCTCCCGAGTGCTGGGATTAAACGTGTGCGCCACCGCGCCCAGCTTCTCCAGTCCTGTTTTAATTCTCCCTAGTCCTGTTTTAATTTTTATTTTGAAACCAGAGTCTCAGGTCTTACTAAGTTGCCTAGGCTGGGCTTGAACTTGTGATTCTCCTTCCTCAGCCTTTTATAGGAATGTGCTACCACACCTGTCTCAGTGTTAAGCAATTTTAAATGTACAATTCAGTGGTATCAAGTATATTCTTATTGTTGTGCTGACAGGAAACTTTTGGAAAGTATTATGTGTTATACATTTTCTGTGCTACAAAAACAATTCTGCCGTTCTAAGAAGAAAAATGTATTATGGGAATTGTTCATGTTACATGTTCATAGTTTCTCTAGAGTGAATTAACTTTTCATTATAGAAAAGCAGTGACAGGCTTAGGAAGAGAAGTGAAAAGAATGAGTAGTCAAGGCAAGGTTTTTAGACAGCCTAATTTTATGAATAAAACTGATATTTAAACTTATAAAAATGAGTTTAACCCTAACTTTAAAAAGGTTTTGATTTTTTTTTTTTTCTTTTGTGTATGTTAGGCAATCCCTCTACCTCCTGGCCATGTCTTCAATCCTTTTTTAAATTATATTTTGAGACAGGGTCTCGCTAAATTGTCCAGGTTGTTTTTGAATTTAGTTCTCTGCCTCCTGAGTATATGGGATTATAGGTATGTGCCATTTTGCACGCCTAATTTTCTCTGTCATGTTCCGTTTTTCGGAACTCCATTTTGGGTTGTGAAAGAGGTATTTGTTAGTGTCACAGTTTTTTAATGTTATTAATGATTTTTTAGATCCATGCAGAATGTAAGCGGTTTGGGAAAGCATATAATCTTCGATCAGTGGCTGTATACGGAGGAGGGAGCATGTGGGAGCAAGCCAAGGCCCTTCAGGAAGGGGCAGAAATTGTTGTGTGTACTCCAGTAAGTATATCTTTTGTAAATGGCTTTTCAGTCTCCCTTGGTATGCAAAACATGATTGGTTTTTGTTGTAGTCAGAGTTTGCAAGGAAAACAGTTTAGTACAGGACACATAATTTATAGAATTATTTTGTAAGTGTCATCCAAAGAGTCAAACACAAAAAGTGTAGGAAATCTGTCCACACACAGACCCCAAAGAATCCAGCTGAGGTTTTAGATTCCATGGCAGTATCCTGCATGAGTCCAACTGAAGACCTAGAGCCTGTGACAGTGGCCCCCACGAGTCCAGCTGGAGGCCTAGAGCCCACAACAATGTCTCATGTGAGTCTGTTTCGCGGATCTGTGCTGGGAAGGCCCAAACTTCAGTGGTGGAAGCTAGAAAGTCTGTGCCAGCAGGATGAAGGATCTGTGCCAGTAGGCTGAGAGTTCTGCACTGGAGCCAGGATGCACTGCTCAAAGTAAGGACCAAAGCTCCCCAAAAAGTACCACAGCCATCCTCAGCGTCAGCGAGGTCCCAAGCTCCTCTGACGATGAGAGCAACCGAATTCGTATCAGGAAGCCAGCGTGACAGACTCCTTCAGCAGATTGAACAGCACGCATCTTCCCCTCCAGAGCCAGGAAGCAATGCTCAGAGTAAAGACCAGAGCTCCCCCAAAGTTCTTGTTCTTAGCAACAGCAAGGTTCCGAGCTCCTCTGAGATAAGAGTAGGCAAGTTCACATCAGGAAAGAAGCTTGACGAGCTCCTCCAGGAGAACCAACGGCAACAGGAGAACCAACAATACTACTTCTTCCTCTCCAGTTCTCCCTTTCATGTTGGCAACAGTCCTCAGGTGGGCCATCCACGTCCAGCACCAAGCTGATTCGAGTCAACTGGATGTTACATGTTAACCATCAGTTGTCTAGCCAGCACAGTTGTTTTTTTTTTTGGTTTTTTTTTTTTTTTAGCGGCACCGTGACCGACTCACTGCCTCACACCTGCCAGACAGGTGCTTGAGCTGCCGAGCCAAACTCCCGGTCCTACTCTTTTGAGTCAGGGTTTGAGTCAGGGTCGCACTGTGTAGCTCAGGCTGGCCTTGCACTCGTGTTGTAGCCAAGTGCTGGGATTAAAGGTGTGTGCCACCACGCCCAGATTCCAGCACGGTTTTGAAAAGAATTTCCCCTGAAACATGATTAAGCCAAAGTTGAGAATATGCTGAATGGCAACCTCTGGTTTTGTTTTAATTTTGATTGGCAATTCAGTGAGAGTATCTGACATATATATTAGAAGTGTGAGTTCCCCGCTATTTCAAATAGTTTTTCTTATGCTCTCACAGGAAATGGCTCCATGGCTACCAAGAACATCAAGAATGAGGGAAAAAAAAAAGAAAAATTCAGGATGGTCAGAACGATCTAGAAGATTGTAGGATTTTGGTTTGGTTTGGTTTTTGTTCTTTTTGTTGTTTTTGGTTCTGGGGTTCAAACTCACAACCTTGTACCTGTCAGGCAGGTACTTACGCCACTGAGCTAAATCCCCAGCCCAAAAGGCTGGAGGAGTTTTGTTTTTGTTTTTGTTTTTTTGTAGAAGATTGTAATCTAAACATTAAAACCCATCAGTAAGGTTTTAAGTCAGGTCATTTCAGAATGTCTTCCAGAAATAGTTCTGGGCACTTCACCACAGAATTTAAATCACTATTAATGTAAAGGAAGAATTGAGTTTTTCAAAATTTCTGTTCCTTGGTCCATGTAATACACAAAGTTGGGTTGTTGTAACACATCTGAAGAATTAGTACTTTTGCCAGGAGAGCAGCTTGAAAGGCCTTATAAATGCTTTCAATTATATTTATATTTATTTTGTGGATCTTATAGGGTCGACTGATTGATCATGTGAAGAAGAAAGCTACTAATCTTCAAAGAGTCTCTTACCTTGTGTTTGATGAAGCAGATCGAATGTTTGACATGGGATTTGGTATGCTTTGGATACCAGTTTCTTTGTCCCTATCCTTATTAGTACTACTTTTTCCATGTCTTTCTAGATATAAGTAATGTCTATCAGCATAAGAAAAACTAAAATATTCATGGATGGTGTTAGACTAAAAATAGAGCTAAGACATTTTTAGGAACTTTATCAAGGAGAGCATGTTGGTCTTGATTGGGTTGAGGAAAATTGAAAGTGACTTTGTATGTAAGGAGAGTATTTTTCTCTGTTCTTTCAATTTCATTCATATTGGTGATGTGAAAGTCAAGGTCTGTATCTTGTGTCAGTAGATGTCAGATCATCCAAAGTTCTTTTGCTTTCCTGTCCTTGACTTTCTCAACTTTGTAAACCTTTTTTTTTTTTTTTTTGTTACTGGGAATCTAATTCATGACCTTGCACTTGCCATGCAGGTGCTGCGCCGCTGAGCTATATCCTTAGTTCTCAACTTGGTAAACTTTTAAATCACCATCTTTACTAATTAGAGGGAAAGCTTTTTAGAGTTTCATAATGAAAAATATATCTTAAGAGTTTTAAAGTTACTTTGTTCTTAGATGAGGATTTTACTTAAATTTAATTTTTTTTCTAGGCTTTCTAAACTATATTACAGGGTTATAATGTTAATTTTCCTGTTCTTCTAGAGTACCAGGTTCGATCCATAGCAAGTCATGTCCGTCCTGACAGACAGAGTATGTATGAAGCAGCTTTATTAAAAAAACTGTATTTGCAATCAGAACACTTATTTTAAAAGCACTCATAGAAGAAAAAATGATCACATGTATACTTGAGAACCATGAAGGGAAAGATCATGACTATTTATGTGACAGGACCTTGGAGGTCATAGGATATAATTATTTATATCTATTTCTCCTCTATTGTTTTGTAGATGAGAAAATCAAGACTCAAAAATTAAATTACTTGCCTCAGTTTGTGCAGTTTTATCAGTGGGTAGAAGCATTGTACAGTACACATTTGATGGCTTGAAATAAGTTTTTTGCCTCAACCATGCTAGCAGTTCATTTGTTGACTCAAAAAAAAAAAAAATAAGGGAAAATCTTCTCAATTTTTAAACTAAAAAAATGTTTAGTTTTTACACTTCAAAATTTAAAGTTCAGATGGACTTATGTTAAAATTCTGAATGTCAAGAAAACGTGGATATTTAGTAAAAAAGCCATATTGTTTCTTTAATATAGTTTACTTTGCCTTTTAGCTCTCTTATTCAGTGCAACTTTTCGGAAAAAGATTGAAAAACTGGCCAGAGACATCCTGATTGACCCTATTCGAGTGGTGCAGGGAGATATTGGAGAGGTAACCCGAAGGAGGGGACCCGATGGGTTATTTCTCATATTATAGACAGTAGAGTTAATTCTTATTATTGAGATAAAAGAATAAAAATATGTTTACAGATGAGGCAGCATGTTTCAGATTTGTTTTGAAATATACAAGTTGGGAGATAAGTGAAACAAAATTGGCAAAATACTGATAATTGTTGAAAGTAATTGGTATGTGGGAATTGATTATGTTCATTTCACTTTTCTTTTTTATGTTTAAAAAATTTTCAAAAGTTTTTTTTTTAAGCTTTTAAAGAAATAAATAAGTCTGCCTATATAAGACTACCAGTGAATTAGGGTGGAATTGACATTTTAGATGAGTATGGGAAGAAGCCAGCAGAGGATGGAGTGGGATAACTTGAAGGGCCTGGTGGGAATAAATTAAGGTTTGATTTCTTGTCTGTATGCATATCTTATTTAAAAAGTTACCCCCAGATTAGGATTTGAAATTCAGTTAAAAATACTTGAAGAATTCCTGAAGTTCTTGCCATGAGGTTTTCTTTTGTCTGCATTTTTGAGAATATTTTTTAATAATATATACGTACACATAATTGTACGTATCTGTGGGGTATAGCATGACATTTCAATACATGTATACCATATGTGACGGCCAGATCATGGTAATTGGCATATCTGTCACCTCACTTTTCATGTCTATATGTTGAAATAAAGTCCTCTGTAGCTGTTTTTGAAATACACAGCTAACCCCCCCACCCTAAATACTATGGGTTAAGCCCAAGGCATTGCACTAAGTTACACCCCTCAGCCCTTTTTATTTATTTTGGGACAGAGTCTCCCTAAGTTGCGCAGACTGGTTTCAAACTTGCATTCCTGATTCAGCCTTCCAGAGTGCTGCTGTTACAGGTGTGTGCCACCACACCTGGCTTGTAACTAATTATTGTTAGCTTTATTTCCATGTTTATTCTTAAGAAAAGCTTCTGTACAATTAATGCCTTTTTTTGTTTGTTTGTTTTGTTTTTTTTTTTGGTGTTTTGTTTTGTTTGAGACAGGGTCTTGCTCTCTATGTAGTGCAGGCTAGCCATTAACTCACTTACGTAGCTCAGGCTGGCTCTGAACTCACAGAGATCCTCTTGCCTCAGCCTCCCAAGTGCTGGGATTACAGGTGTGCACCACCACACTCGACTTCAGTTAGTATTTTGACATGGTCCAGTTTTGCCTTTGAATGCCTTCTATTTGCATATATGAATTTGTTAAAAACAGTTGGCGAGGGTCTTGAAAATGATTTTACTTTATTAGAAGTAATCTGAATAATCATTTTAAAAAGTATGGCATTTATATAAATTGGGGCATTTAAATTTATACACAAACATATACAGGGTCCGCCCAATAAATGTATACACACTTCAGGAAAAGAACAACTTGTATGAATATTTTAATACTATATTTATTGAGACATGTGAATCGTAACATGCATGTGGACCAAGCAGCCAGTTTACCCTGGAGTCAGTGTCTGGTGTGTATTAAAATATACAAGTTTGTCTTTTTTTGAGGTGTATAAACATTTTTTTTGGCAGACTTTGTGTATACACATACATGCATGTGTGTGGGGGTGGTAGAGAGTAAGGTGATTGAGAGGAGAGGTAATTTTTGAGCTGTACTTGACATGCTGAATAAAGGGCCACTGACAACAGGGTCTATTCAAGTTTCTTCCAAATGCAGGTAGAAAATACAGTACCTGCTATTTCAGGTGATCTGTGGTATCAGTGTCAACAATCACCTCTTTTATGTCTTTCCTCCCAGGCAAATGAAGATGTGACACAGATTGTGGAGATTCTCCATTCTGGGCCTAGTAAATGGAACTGGCTTACCCGGCGTCTGGTGGAGTTTACCTCTTCAGGGAGTGTTCTCCTGTTTGTTACTAAAAAAGCCAATGCTGAAGAGCTAGCCAATAACCTTAAGCAGGAGGGTCATAATCTTGGCTTGCTCCATGGGGACATGGACCAGAGTGAGAGAAACAAGGTCATTTCAGACTTTAAGAAAAAGGACATCCCAGTCCTGGTGGCCACTGATGTTGCAGGTAGAGTATGAATTTTATTGTAGCTTTAGTCTCTGTTCTAAGGATACTATCTTACTCTGTAATATGACCTGTAACATCAGAGCAGGCTGATTGAAACGCTGGCTTGGTTGACCCCATTCTGTGGAGCAGCATTTTGGCAGAGTGATCACAACCTGGAGCTCTGAGTTACTTAGTGTTTTTCTTTCTTTGATAAAAGTATATCTGCAGCTAGAAGGGGTGAGGGGGTTGGCAGGACACCTTTACTGTGTGTCTGAATATGCACTTGTTTCTATTGTCTTTATCTTATGATAAGGTAAGTTGTTAGTTGGGCATACTTCATTCAAGACTGGACCTGTTTCTGGAGTATGATTTTTGACTTTGTTCTATATAGTGTTTTTGTTTTTATTATTATTTTTTAAAGATACGTTTCACTACATAGTCCAGGGTTGCCTTCAACTATGTAACCCAGGCTGGCCTGAAACTCCGAATCAGCAATTACATACATATGCCATAATACTTGGCTTGTTTTGCTGAGTTTTTTGTTTTTTGATTTTTTTTCCCTTTATTTCTGTTGTTTTAGGCTGATTCTGAGAAACATAATGCAACTAATACATAATCATATATCATTAATAGCTACTTATATGGCTAACATATTACAACAATATTTTGGGTCTACTAGTTCAAAATAAATATATTGCACAATTCATTTCACCTGTTTTTAGTTTCAGTGTAGCTAGTAGACATTTGTGTTTGTCTGTGTCTCACTCTGTATTTCTGTTGGACAGCAGTACTGCTGAAATAGTCCCTTGCAGCTGTTTTGTTTGTGAGGCAAGAGGTAGATGTGTTTTGTTTTTAACAGTGGCAGGAACAAGCAGAATTTATTTAAAAAAAAAAAAAAAAAAAAAAAAAACTGGGATAAGTTTTGATGGCAAAGCCCCTTAGCTGATAGACAGTTGTTTCTGCCCACTTTGAAGAGTCTTGAGTTGTTTAGGCAGTAGCACCACTTCAGACTCTGAGAAGGTTGCAGGTAGCTTATGTCCCTCAGAGCAACTTCTTTTACTTTTGTTTGTTTTGTTTTGTTTTGTTTTGTTTTGTTTTAAACAGAAAAAAGTAATTTCAAAGCAAGATAATGAGAGGGTAACAATTGTTAATACATTGTGTATTGTTATCTTTGAATTAGTTACTCAGAGTACAATATATCAGCATTTAATTGTCCAAACAATTGTAGCACAAAAATTCTTTTCAATGAACTTAGAGGAATTAGTAGTATAACTATCTTAACTATCTTTTTTATATATTTATTTATTTTAGCCTTCTGATATCCTCTTCAGTTTCCTTTTTCAGAGTACTGTAGCTTTCAATGTAGAGGTCTTTTACATCCTTTATTACATTGATTCCTAGGTATTTCATTTGTTTGGATGCTATTCTGTAAGGCGTTATTTCCCTAATTTCTCTCTCAGTGAGTTTGTTATTCATGTACAGGAAGTCTATTGATTTTCAAATGTTGATTTGTATCCAGCTACACTACTAAATTTGCTTATTAAATCTAGCAGTTTTTAGTGGAGTTTTTGGGGTCTTCTATGTGGAATATCATGTCACTTGCAAATAATGATAGTTCAACTTCTTCCTTTCCTATCCTTATTCCTTTTATTTCTCCTATCTAATTACTTTGGCTAATGTTTTCAGAACTATATTGAATAAGAGTGGAGACAGTGGATGGAAAGCTTTCAGTTTTTGTCCACTTAGTATGATGTTGACTATTGGTTTGTCATAGATGGCTTTTATCAGATTGCGATGAAGACCATCTATTTCAGTTTTCTGTAGGGTTTTTATCAGGAGTGGGTGGCTGGACTTTGTCAAAAACTTTTTCTGCATCCTTTGAGATGATCGTATGATTTTCGTCCTTGGCTCTGGTAATATGATGTATTTCATTTATTGACTTATATATGTTGAACCATCTCTGCATACTTAGGATGACTCTTGATGATTTGCTGCGTTCTGTTTGCCAGTATCTTACTGAGGATTTTGCATCTATATTCATTAGGGAGATTGTCCTGTAATCCTCTTTCTTAGTTGGGTCCTTCTCCAGTGTTGGTATCAAGGTAATGTTTGATTCCAGGAATGAATTTGGGAGTATTGTTTCGTTTTCAGTTTCATTAAAGACTTTGTGAAGTAGTTAGGTCTTCTCTAAATTTCTTGTAGAATTCAGCAGTGAATCCATCAGTGCATGGGCTTTTCTTTATAGTTAGATTTTTAATTACATCTTCAGTTTCACTCATTGATACTGGTTTAGGGTCAGGGATGTAGCTCAGCAACACAGTGCTTGCCTGGCAAGCGTGAGATCATGAGTTCGATTCCCAGTACCCCCCCACCCCAAAATACTGGTTTATTTAGGATTTTTCTATCTTCTTGATTCATCTTTGGTAATTCAAATGTCTCTAGGCATCTGTCCCTTTCTTCTGTATTTCTATCTTAGAATACAAATTTTCAAAATATGTGTAGATGATTGGATTTCTGCACCATCTGTTGTGATTTCAAGTTTTTCATTCCTCATTGCATGGATTTGAGTCTTTCCTTTTTTTGGTAAGGTTGGATAAGGGTTTTTTGATTTTATTTAATCTTTCAAAGAACAAACTGTTCGATTTATTGATTCTTTGTATTGTTTTTTCAGTCTCCAGTGCATTAATTTCTGCTCTGAGCTTTATAATTTCCTCCCTTATACGAGCTTTTGGCTTAGCCTGCTCTTGTTTTTCTACAAGTCTGAGGTTCAGCATTAAGTTGTTTATTTGCACTTGCTTTGTTTTCCTGATATGGGTATTTACTGCTGTAAATTTCCCTCTTAGAACTGCTTTCCTTGTGTCCCGTAAGTTCCAATATGTTGTGCTGTCATTATCACTTAATTGTAGAAACTGTCTAATTTCTTCTTTAATTTCATCTGTGACTCATTGGTTGTTCAGGAGAGTGTTACTTAATTTTCATGTGTTTATGAAGTTCTTGTCATTTCTTTTGCCATTGAAACTCAATTTCATGGAGTATGGTCTGATAATATTCTTAGGATAGTTTCAGTTCCTTTGCATTTACTTAAGCATGTTCCATGAGCTAGTTTGTAGTCTGTTTTGGAGAACGTGCTGTGTGCAACTGAGAAGAATGTGTATTATTATGTTGTGGGGTAAAACACTGTGTAGACTTCTACCAATACCAAGTCCATTTGTTCAAAAGTTTGGTTCAGTTTTAATATTTCATTGTTAATTTTTTGTCTAGTTGACCTATTTGTGGCAGTATTGAGATACCCCAATACAGTTGTGCTTATTTGATTTTTCATGTTGTTAATACTTGTTTTATATAGTCAGGTGCACTGGTATTTGTTGCATATATATTTATGATTGTTACCTCTTTCGCTTGGATTGTTCCATTTATAAGGATATAGTGGCCTTCTTTGTCTCTCTTAATCAGTCTTGGCTTGAATTCACTTTGCCTGCAAATAGAATACCGCATCTTTTTTCTGCATTCCTGTTGCATAGAGTATTGTTATCCATCCTTTGCTTTCAGTCTGTGAATTTTTTTAAATTTTATTTTTATTTATTTTTTTAAACTTATAACACCAAGTACATTTATTAGAAAAGAAGAAAGTTATGAAATCTCTTCATACTGTTCCTTAAGCAATTAGAAATAAAAGAGTAAAATCAAAAATAAATAGAAGAAAATAATAAAGATCAGAAAATACAATCCCTTATCAAAATGCCAGTATTATTTTTTATAAAAATTAACATTTTGATTCTTACATTTTTGTAGAAATACAGAAGACTCAGAATAGTCTAAACAACTTTGATAAAGGAACGAAGTTAGAGTTCTAACCTTCCCCAATCTCATGACTTATTACACAGTTACATTTATCATGACAAAATGGTATTGATATCAAGATAGACAAACCACCAAGACGCCAGCATGAAGTCCCAAAATAGATATGCACATAGCAGACAATTGATTTCTGACAAAGATGCAAAAGCAATTAAGTGGAGAAAGGGTTGTACCTTCAATAAATATACAGGAACAACTGGATATCCACATTCAAAAAACCTAAACGTTATAGCACATCAAAAATTTCTTGAGACATCCAAAAGTCAACTCAAAATGGCTCACAGTAGGTTAGTTAAAGTAAAGGCAGGTATGGCCTGAGTTGTTCCTTTGGCTAAGGTCATTCTCTCTGGGACAAAAAGACTAGGACAAGGTGTAGAAGGGAAGGCGTTCAGTGAGGCGAGACATTGAATTTGCTTCTGAACAAGCCATGTGGATGACTAAGGAGGCCAGTATGCTTTTTTTTTTTTTGACTTTTTATATACATATACTTAGCACATACATGTTTTTTCTTTCAGCTTATCACACTAATAAAACAGTACAATGTTTATACATGCATGTCTTATTTACTTCACTAATAAGTATGTTCTCAAGGCCCATTCATTTACCTATAAAAGTATCCAGTTTAGCTGGGCGTGGTGGCGCACACCTTTAATCCCAGCACTCGGGAGGCTGAGATAGGAGGAGCATTGTGAGTTCAAGGCTGGCTTGGGCTACAACGCGAGCGCAAGGCTGGCCCGAGCTACATAGTGTGACCCTGCCTCAAAAAACTAGGGCCGGGAGTTTGGCTCAATGGCTTACGCACCTGTCTGGCAGGTATGAAGTTGTGAGTTCAATTCTGGTGCCACAAAAAAAAAAAAGTATCCAGTTTATCTTTTTTTTTTTCTTTATGTGTGTGTGTGTGGTACTGGTGATCGAACTCACAACCTCGTGCCTTCCAGACAGGCGCTTAAGCCACTGAGCCAAACTCCCAGCCCTACTGTTTTGAGACAGGGTTGCATTATGTAGCTCAGGCCAGCCTTGCACTCACAGTGTAGCCCAAGCCAATCTCGAACTCACAATGCTTCTCCTACCTCAGTCTCCCGAGTGCTGGGATTAAAAGCGTGTGCCACCACGCCCAGCTAGTTTATCATTCTTTATGACTGAGTAGTACTCCATTGTATAGAAATACCACATCTTTTTTATCCATTCCTCAGTTGATGGGCAATTAGGTTGTTTCCAGGGTCTGGCTAGTATAAACTATGCTGCTATAAACATGGGTGCACATACATTGCTGTGGTATGATATTTTTAATTCTTTTGGTAAGTACTCAGAAGGGGAATAGCTGGGTCGAATGGGACCTCCAATCCGAGTTTTTTGAGGAATCTCCACACTGATTTCCACAGTGGTTGCATCAGAGTCTGTGAATGTCTTTTTGAGATTAAATGTGTTTCTTGTTAGCAGCATATTGTTGGATCTTGCTTCTTGATCCATTCTGCCAGTCTGTGTCTTTTTTTTTTTTTTTTGTTGGTACTGGGGATTGAACTCACAACCTCATGCCTGCCAGGCAGGTGCTTATGTCACTGAGCTAAATCCCTGGCCTTATTTTTTTGAGACAAGGTCTCACTATGCAGTTCAGGTTGGCCTTGAACTCAGTTTGTGGCCCAGGCAGGTTTTGAACTCACAACGATCCTCCTGCTTCAGCCTCCCAAGGCATGCACCACCATGCCCGGCTTAGTCTGTGTCTTTTGATTGGTGAATTGAGACCATTAACATTGGTAGTCATAACTGATATGTATTGATCTTTGTCATGTTCCCCCTTTTTTCCCCCTCCTTCTGTTTGTTTGCCTTGACCGATGGATTCCTTCTGTTGTGGTTCATGGAGTTGTGGTCCTTGTTATCTCTAGAAGGTCCTTCAGAACATTTTGGAATGCTGGTTTGGTAGTCATAAATTTCATCAGATGTTTTTTGTCATGGAAGTCTCTTATGTCTCCATCAGTTTTTTTTTTTTTTTTTTTTTTTTTTTGCGGCACCGGGGATTGAACTCACAGCCTTGCGCCTGCCAGGGCAAACACTTAAGCCACTGAGCCAAACTTCTGGCCCTGGTTTTTTGAGGCAGGGTCGCACTATGTAGCTCAGGTCGGCCTTGCGCCGCGTTGTAGCCCAAGCCGGCCTCGAACTCACAACGCTCCGCCTACCTCAGCCTCCCGAGTGCTGGGATTAAAGGCATGCGCCACCATGCCCGGCTGTCTCCATCAGTTTTGAAAGATATTTTTGCAAGGTACATCAATCTGGGTTGAAGGTCGTTTTCCTTATCACTCCAAGCTTACCTGGACCTCAGGGTTTATGCTAAGAAGTCAACTGTGATTCTGATCGACTTTCTTTTATAGGTGATTTGTTTCTTTTCCCTTACAACTTTTAATATTCTGTTGTGTTGAATTTCTGGAATCTTGACTATGACATACCTAGCGGTAGATTTTTTTGATCATTATTAATTGGAGTTTATATGCCTCACTTAGCTGTATGTCAAATTCTTTTTCTCTGTCAGGAAAGTTTTCTGCCATGCCATCTGTGAGCAGGTTTTTTAATATCATTTTTGGTATCTCCTGCTTTTTTCATTGTCTCCAGTCAATCTTAAGTTATTCTTATTTGTCTCATCTAGCAGCTGCTGGATTGATTTCTCATGGTCCCTGGCTGTTTTTAAGAAGTCTTTCTTTTCATGATCCCTAACCACAAGCCTGTCTTTTTTTACGTCAGACGGGTAATGTGCCGACGTCGTGACAAGGTTTGAGGGAGGCTCATCTCATGCATGGGGCATAAACACCCAGTCATCATGCTCATGAACCGAAGGATCTCACAAGCCTGTCTTCTGTATCTGAGATGCTGTCCTCATCTTGGCTTAATCTGCTGCAGACACTTTCAGCAGAATGTTTTCCCCCCAGTGGAATTTTTATTTCCCTGGATATCTGCTTGAATCTGCCTTATGGGTTGATTCCATTTCTTTCCTATGCTGAGCATTTGTGGCTTCTATAATTTTCTTATACTCCTCTATTTTTCTTGTCTGTATCTGCTCTGGAGTCACTAAGCATGGATTTCATTGTGGACACCATCTCTGTAGTTAACTAAGAAATTATTTCTGATTTGATTTTTTCTAGACCCTCATTCATTTGCTTTATCATTACCACTTCAGAGAAGCCAGGTGGGTTGTTTCCAGATAATCCCACCTCATTGCCCTGAGTTTGCCTTTGGTGAACTAGATGTTTAGAATTGCATCTTGTTTAAGTGTCTTCTCATTTTCTTTTCTTTTTTTTAGTTTGATTCCTGGGATGATGCTTGTAAACTGCCTGTGGTGGGTTGCTTTATTGCTAGTCTTTACAACGCTTAGGAAAAGACTACTTCTCTGCGGTATCTTCCATGTGTAGCTGGTTTTTGGATCTTGAGCCTGTTGCAAGATCCTACCTCTCCAAGTTGTGGGGATGAGAAGTTGCTGCCTGTTTGACCCAGCTCTGGTTTATTGGCACTGTGCCACCGTACTTTCTGTGACCCTTAGTCTCAATCTTGGGATACCAGGAAAAACCGCTGTTTAGAACAGTTGTCACAGCACAGCTTAGAAAATGTGAAACTGAGCTAACCATTAATTTGTCACTTTTAACCATATGAACTAGATTTGTAGTTACAGCTGGACATGATGGTACATGCCTGTAATCCCAGCACTCGGGAGGCTGAAGCAGGAGGATTGTTGTGAGTTCAAGACCAGCCTGGGCTGCAAAGTGAGCTCGAGGCCAGCCTGATCTGCATAGTGAAACCCTGTCTCAAAAAGACCCCCAAAAAAGATAGATTTGTAGTTACGTAACAAAATCTAAAACAAATGAGAAACTTATATGCCGTATACAAGTCCTTAATATGTGAATTTTGCCCTAAGAAGTTAAAATTTAAAATGGGCTATAGAGAAGCGGAAGAAGAGGAAGAGATTAGAAGTAATGCTGGAGGACAAAGAGGGATCACACTAACTTTGGGAAATTGGTGCAGATGACTGGAGGGAAAAAGAAAAGAAAGAGATAAAAAAGAACACAACAGAACCACAACCATAAAGAGGCTAGAAACCACATTCAAACTCATATAAAAGCGAGAAGAAACAATGAAGGAGAAAAAAACAACAAAACCATGTCTATAAAAAACAAAAAAAAGAAAGAAAGAAATCCACTTCCAGGTTTGTCTGTGTTGTCATTGGTAGACCATGCATGGAGACAGTCCCAGTCTATGGCAGTCTAGCCCAGTAAGTCAGCGGGAGCTTTTTGGCGGGATAGTGAATATTATCTCAGCAAGCTTGCACCTTCTGGCCAAGACCAGAGTCATTTGGCCTGCAGCTTTCAGCACACCTTCATCTAGCCTGAGCCCAGCTGGGAGTCACTAGATGGAGCCAGCAACCACTCTCAGTTCTGAACTCAGTCGGCCCCTCTCTAAAATGGCTCCTGGCCAGTCACTGTCTCATATGGCATGACTGAGCCCTCAGCACTCACTGTCAGCTAGTGCAGTCCTTCTCTTCCAGTATTGCACTGCTGCATCTTTCTGTGGAGGCCTCTGGTTGGTGTAGCCAGCAGCCACTGTGTGTCTGCACATTTGAGTTGCTCTTTTTGTGTAGTGAGTCCTGTCTAGGGAAAATGCACCACCAGCTACCTCCTTTTCCTTGAAGTTTCTCTCTCCACTCTTTCTGTGGACTTCAATTCACATTTAAGATCCTTCCTGGGTTCAGGGAACCCACTTTCCTCCTTGTCTTCCTCACGTTGCTATATTTCAGCGTCTGGACCACGACTCTCAGGCCCTTTCTCAGCTACTTACCACTCTGCCATCTTGGTGTAGGCTCCTTTTCCGTGTTTTAATAGTTATCCTTATAACTGGTCTTTTCTTACAGAAAGGAGAAAACTTCTCAGGCTTAAGACATCTGAGGCTAGATACAGTGGTACATCCATGTAGTCCTGGCCAAGAGAGGAGAATTATACATTTGAGACCAGTGTTATATTTCATCCTAAATTCATTTTTTAAAAATGTATTTCAGGTGCAAGAAAGAGGACCTGGCAGATTAATGATGGCAAAAGATTCAAGTCCTTTACCATAGATGGCCTAGGCCCAGTATCATAGAATCTATCATAGTAACATTGGATAACTTAAGTGCAGTTCACCAAATCTGTGTACTCAGATAAAGAAGATGTGGGCTCTTAGAGCTCAAGTATTTCTACTTACTTTGATCTTTATTCTAGATGAAGAATGAAAGAATTTGGTTGTTTTATTTTAGCCCGTGGCCTGGACATCCCTTCAATTAAGACTGTCATTAACTATGATGTGGCACGAGACATTGATACCCATACACATAGGATTGGCCGCACAGGAAGAGCTGGTGAAAAGGGTGTGGCCTATACCTTACTAACCCCCAAGGACAGCAATTTCGCTGGTGACCTTGTCCGGAACTTGGAAGGAGCCAATCAACATGTTTCGAAGGAACTCCTAGATCTTGCAATGCAGGTGAGGGGCTGGACATCATACTTTAAATTACCTCAGATCATACAACTATAATGTTTCAGCAGGTAGAGGGAATAACAGAAATTTGACAAGAAAGCAGGCAGGAGGGTTATGAGACACAGGTTTGAATTGTAAGATAATAGTATTTATACTCATCTCTGTTTGTCTTCTCCTTTCAATACCATGTCTGTTTAGAAAACTGCTACTTGCTTTGTGCTAAAATTTGTCACTGTAATTTCTACCTGCCTACTCCATAATGTACTGGGAAGTAAATTTAATTTCAAGAGATAATCTGCTGTTCTTCCTGCTCTTCTCCATAGAGGTCTTTTTCTTTAGTGGTGCTAAACATGTGTGATGTCTTGAAGAAAGCAATTTTGTAGGGCTTCTTGAGTATTCTTTACAGAGATCTTAGACCTTTGACCACATACTGATTATCCTCTTTCCAGGTGTGCCACCATCCAAAATAGTCTGTCAAATCAAATCATGAGTTATCATTTTAAGTCCCCAAGTTACAAACAAGTTCGGAACAAGATCTGATATTAGGAACTGTTAAGTGTTTGATTCATCACCCAGTTGTAATGTAAGACTGTGTTTCTGATTCTAAGAGTTAAGGAGTATAGTTGAGAGAGCCAATACTTCAGCAAGTTTTCAACTGGATGTTTTGTCTTTGGCGTTTTTTTTACATTTCTTTTAGTGCCTCAGGTTCTCTATGCTCACCACTTTGCTTAAGCCTCTAAAGTACTTTAACAGTAACATGTGATTATCGCCTTAAACTCTCAAAGATGTTTGCTTTTTTTGAGAAAGAGATGGTCTCTCTGTGTAGTTCAGGCTAGCCTTGAACTCACTCCAGACCAACTGCAAACTTCCCTCAGCCTCTGCAAGTGCTGAAATTATAGGCATGCACCACCATGCCTGGCAAGATGTTCGTATTCTTAAGAAAATGTGAATAAATCTGGTGAGAGTATTCTGGCTGTGGTCAAATCCATGGAAACTTTTAGGCTCTGGATAAATAAAACTTTGTTTTATAGTTACCAGTCCTTCCTAGGAGTTCGTCCCTAGAGTTATTTCTAGCAAGTGTGATTTTATCTAGCTTTTTTATTTTTTTAATTTGAGACAGATCTCACTGAGTTGCTAAGTTGCCTAGCTGGATTTGGACTTGTGATTCCTCTCCCTTGACCTACCATAGTGCTGGGATTACAGGCTTGTACTACCATACCCAACTACCACTCTGCTTTTGAAGTTTACCTATTCATTGCCCTTCTAGGAGGCAGGCCTTGGTGTAAGGAACAGTAAGGGAAGCCTTAGCTAAGCATCTAAGCCTCCTGACAAATTTGGTGAGTTAAACTTCCAAAAAGAAACAAGTCTGTAGTTCCTTGTGAACAATTCCTCCCTTGGTATAAATGCATTAGCTAAAGATGAAACAAAAAATTCTTCCCTCCTATATTACCTGTTTGACCTTGTCCTTTTCCTTTGGTCTGTTTCTTTTCCTGGCTTAACCTTGAATTGTGTTCAATCAGAATGCCTGGTTTCGGAAATCTCGCTTCAAAGGAGGGAAAGGCAAAAAGCTGAACATTGGTGGAGGTGGCCTGGGCTATAGGGAGCGACCTGGCCTAGGCTCTGAGAACACGGTGAGTACAGACTACTGCAGTTCTCTTGGGATCAGTCCCATATCTTTTTGTTTGTTTGTTGGTTTTTATTTTTGGTTTGCTGCACTGGAGATCGAACTCACAACCTCGCGCCTGCCAGACAGGCGCTTAAGCCACTGAACCAAACTCCCAGCCCTGGTTTTTTGAGACAGGATCGCACTATGTAGCTCAGGCCGGCCTTTCACTCACGTTATAGCCCAAGCCGGCCTTGATTTTTTTTTATTTTTTATTTATTTTTGTGGCTCCGGGGATTGAACTCACAACCTCGCGCCTGTCAGACAGGCACTTAAGTCACTGAGACAAACTCCCAGCCCTGGTTTTTTGAGGCAGGGTCGCACTGTGTAGCTCAGGCCAGCCTTGTGCTCACATTGTAACCCAAGCGGGCCTCGAACTCACAATGCTCCTCCTACCTCAGCCTCCCGAGTGCTACGATTAAAGGCGTGCGCCACCATGCCTGGCTCAGTCCCATGTCTTAAATGATGGTGGGGCTATTCTGATCTACCTATGAAAATTCCAGAAACTTCAAAACCCTCTTCAGCACTGAGCATGTATTTAATCTGATTTGAGTCAATACATAGTGCTGATTCATAGTGAAACTTACTAATGGTGAAGCATCTGTGTTTATTTGGCTGACTAGGGCCTGCTCAGGAAATTAGTTCAGATATGCCATGGTACTAAAGTTACCATCCTTGGATGTTTGTAGACAACCCCTACCTCAGACCTGGTCAGTCAGAAACTTTGGAGGAGGGACCCAGTAGTCTATTTATACAATTCCTCCAACCCTAGTCTATAGCCTGCTACTGGAGAAAACTTGCTAGAGTCGCTGTACCAACTAACTTACACTTCGTCACTAAACTCAGGAATGATTGCTACAATCTGGGGAAATTGCATGAGGGGCGGGTGAGATGAAATGGTTCATACAAGCCAAATAACTAAAGTACCACTTCACACTGGCTTCTTAACTACCCGTTTTCTTGTCTGTCTATCCTTCCTTCCTTTTTTGTTTCTTTTCCTTCCCTTCCCTTCTCTCCGTCTCTTCCTCTCTCTTTTTCTTTTTTCTTTTTCTTGCCTTTTCTTTCCTCTTCCTTGCTTCTCTCTCGCCCCTCCCTCCCTTGCTTCCTTCCTTCCTTACTTCTTTGCAATGAGTAACTTGGTACGCTGCCCACGCTGTTCTGTAATTCATTGACTCAAGTGATCCTCTTACCTCAGCCACCCAAGTATATAGCTGGGGCTGTAGATATGTGCAACCATGCCAAGCTTGTGTTTTTGTGTGGTATTTTTTGTTTGGTGTTGTTTTTGTTCATTTGGTTTTGTTTTTGTACTGGAGGTGGAACTCAAAGATTGCTCCACCAGTAAGCTACATCCCCAGCCCTTTTTATTTTTGTTTTTGAGAGGAGAATATTGCTACATTACCTAGGTTAGCCTTGAATTTACAGTCTTCGTGGCTCAACTTCTTGACTAACTTGGACTACTGATGTTCTTTACCATGCCCAGCTGCTTGTTTTGTTCTTTGAGATGAATCTCCTTGGGTTGTTTAGGCTGGTCTCAAACTCATGAGCTTAAGCGATCCTACCAACTCAGCCTATCAAGTAGCTGGGACTAAATGTGTACACCTGCCTGTTTTCTGACATTGATTCCAGAGCCATGGAAGAAAGTTGTCAGTTTTCTGTAGTGTTTATAGTTAACTTTGCATCTTCAATAAATATTCTTCCTTTACTACAGTAATGATGATAATGATGGAGATGATGGTGATAGCCAATAATTATTGAACATTTTATATGTGGCAGGCCCATTCCAAGTATTTAAAGCAGTTCATCTTCAATACAGTGTAAGTACAGATAATAAAACTGAGGCACCTATAGTTCCATACTGGTAAGTGTCAAAGGAGAGATTGAGATTCTTAGTCATCTTAATTTAGAGGTTAAGCAGTTAAAAAGTATGCTATACTGGTGGCCTTTTCGTGTTAAACACAATTTTTACTTAATTGAATATTTTTATAAATAATACATGCTGAACTTTGGGCTTAATCCAGTGGCATTTCCAGGAATAGAATTGTTGGGTGAAGTGCATAGGAATGTTTAAATGACTGTCATCACTGCACCATTTTCCACAAAGGGCAACTTTCTAAAAGTATCCAGATCCTACTGTAGCTCTTATGGTAGTTTTTAGTATAATGAGCTCCAGTCTTTGGTAGTTGCATTCTCACCTATTTTTTTGTCCTCATGGATATGTTTTATTTTTTAGGATCGAGGAAATAATAACAATGTGATGAGCAATTATGAGGCCTACAAGCCCTCTACAGGAGCCATGGGAGATCGCCTGACAGCAATGAAAGCAGCTTTCCAGGTCTGAAAGAAGTATTTAAAAAAAAAAAAAAAAACACTTGCAGTAGTAACTTCTGAACAGTGTTGGGGCTACAGTCTTCCTGAGATGGTAACTGACCCTATAGACCTCATGCTAGCTTTAGGGGCTTCTCATTGCTTGGATTTCATATGCAGACATTGTTCATTTAACAGCTGAGTTCCATTCCTGCCAAGAGGTAGTTAATTGGTCACTAAATAATGAATTGTACATAATACGCACATTACAATATTCAGAACAAAGAAATGGTCAAAGGAAACTCTTAATAACTTTGCTTTTATAGGCATAACTTTTACATCCATTAAGGTGTACTGCACAAAAAAAGACATTGAGGTTCTATAAACAAGATACACAGAATTGTACCAAAAAAAAAAGTTGTAAGTCCAAACAGCATGCCCTAAGTCTTTAAGAAAAACACGTAGGTCGTTAAACAGAGGATAATTTAACTGTAGCCTATCTAGAGAGAGAAGTGTAGAGCTAGGGAAATCCCTCATGCTGGTCATTTGTATCAGCAGCCAGAGCCTGAGACTGCTGTACTGTAGTAGAGTCTGTTTCATTCCCTAGCTCCACAGCTCTTGTTGCCCACCTACAAGGCATTATAACTGAAAAAATTGCCCTCTTTTTGACTAAGACTAGTTTGATTCTGTTGTCGGTTGTAAACTTGTTGTTGTTGATGATGTTTTATTTTGAAATGTCATTATGTTGCCCATGCTCGTCTCAAGGTAATGAGATCTAGTGATCCTCCCACCTCAACCTCTTGAGTATTGGAAATAGAGACACCATACCCAGTTTTTTTGTTGTTGTCATTGGTACTGGGGATCAAACTCACAACCTCGTGCCTGCCAAGCAGGTGCTCAAGCCACTGAGCCAAACTCCCAGCCCCATTTTTTTCGAGGTAGAGTTGCACTATGTAGTTCAGGCTGGCCTTGCGCTCACGTTGTAGCCCAAGCTGGCCTCGAATTCACAACGCTCCACCCACCTCAGCCTCCTGAGTTCTGGGATTAAAGGTGTGCACTATGACTGGCTCATACCCAGTTTTCTCATAAACTTTGAATCTCTCTTCCAACCTGCTGTTCCACTTAGTTACCATCTGATTAACTAACTGGGCCTTTATTTGTACATTTTGCTTGTATCTAGACTGATGCTTCCAGCTTGGTCCCATAATTTTTTTGTTTTATAATAATAGAACTCAGAAACCCTGTATAGGAATTAATTTTTAAATAATGTCATTTATATTTCATGTATTAGCACATCAGTGCCAGTAGTCACAACTTATATAATCAGATTCACTTCTAAACCAAAATATAATTGTAGTCACACTAAAGTGACTAGATGGGAAATAGCTTTATTTGGGGCTGGGGATTTAGCTCAGTGGCTCAAGCACTTGTCTGGTAAGCGTGAGGTCATGAGTTTGATCCCTGGTACCAAAAAGAAAATAGCAGGTTAGGCTTTGTTTTTTGTTTTGCTGGAGATCAAACTCACGGTTTTCTGCATGCTAGGCAAGTGCCATACTTTTGAGCTGCAGTTCTAGCCCATTACAGCCAGACTCTTCAAAAAGTGTTGTTTTCACAGTTTTTAAAGTTTTTGAATTGTAAATAACAGATTGTAGACCATAAATGTGTTGGACTGCTTTATATATAGAGTGCTTTAATTTATTCCGCCAGGCAGTAGATTTTGGTACATTAAGGTGATCTCTATGAAAATCTGTTTTGTAGCACAAGAACTGAAGGAGCATCAGAATGGTCCCACACAAGTCACAGTGCCAAGATAACAGACCTAATTTCTGTATTCTTTATAGAATTGCCAAACTTACATGTATACTCAAGTTTTTTGAACTCGCTGTCATACCTAGTCCTGTTGTCTCTTTCTCTTTCAGTCACAGTACAAGAGTCATTTTGTTGCAGCCAGTTTGAGTAATCAAAAGGCCGGAAGTTCTGCTGCTGGGCCAAGTGGATGGACTAGTGCAGGAAGCTTGAATTCTGTTCCAACTAATTCAGCACAGCAGGGCCATAACAGTCCTGACAGCCCTATCACCAGTTCTGCCAAGAGCATCCCAGGCTTTGGCAGTGCTGGGAATATCAGCAATGCTCCGGTGATGTACCCTTCTGTTGGCACCCAGGGAGCCAACAACACAGCTTCAGGGAATAACAGCCGAGAAGGGACTGGGGGTGGCAATGGGAAAAGAGAGAGATATACTGAGAACCGGGGTGGCAGTCGTCACAGTCATGGAGAGAGTGGCATTCGGCATGGTGATAGCCCACGTCATGGAGATGGTGGTCGCCATGGAGATGGATACCGGTATCCAGAAAGCAGCAGCAGCAGCAGCAGCAGCAGCCGTCATACCGATGGCCATCGGCATGGGGAAAACAGGCATGGAGGAGGAAGTGCAGGCCGGCATGGGGAGAGCCGGGGTACAAATGATGGTCGAAATGGAGAAAGCAGGAAAGAAGGTTGTAATCGTGAAAGCAAGATGGACCCCAAGGTGGACAGCAAGATGGACAAGATGGACAGTAAAACAGATAAGACAGCTGATGGTTTTGCTGTCCCAGAGCCACCTAAACGCAAGAAAAGTCGATGGGACAGTTAGAGGGTATGTGCTACAGCGTGAAATCCGTTCTTTAATTTTATTTTTAGAGAGATTTTGGTAACTAGGTGTCTCAGGGCTGGGTTGGGGTCCAAGGTATAAAAGGACCCCCTGCCCTTAGTGGAGAGCTTGGAGCACAGACATTATGCCTTCATAAGAATGATTGTTCAGATGCTTTCTTGGGAAACTGCTTTGGTCCCAGCAAGCAATGTGAGCTGGGACGCTTCTGTTGGCTCTGGGTGAGTTGTCATGAAGATAAGTGGAAGACACTTCGGGGGAAAAGGGCCTTTATAGGGCACAAAACTCACTCTAGGTTTATAAGTAGCTTATATTTTTTACTAAAAGGTCACCTTATAAACATCTATGAATCAGATTCTTTTTCTTAGCGCTTTGGCCAGGCAATCCCCTTTTTTAGGAGTTAGCTTTTGCAGACCCAATTTATTGAGCTATTGGGGATGTTTGGAAAGCAGTTTGGTGCTTCAAGACATCTGCAGGGAAGGGGGATCCCCAATTCTAAACAAAGAGTTAATGCTCAGGTTCTCCAGATTGTATCCAGCCCTGAGACATAGAAGAGGCAACCCTCCAGACCCAGCTTGAGATTTTTTTCAGAGCCTCTGTGATTGAAAGAAATGATTCTGAAAGGGGTGCCAGCATTGCTTCAGGTCCAAGGTACTGGCTAAATTGAAAATTAAAAAAAAAAAAACAACAGCTTTTAAAGTGTCTTACTTGTTGTGTTTTTTTGTTTTATTTTGTTTTTGTAACTTGCCCCAATAGAAGTCTTTTGCTGAAATGATTTTGATGACTTTTGTTCTATCTTGTTTATAAAAGGAAAAGAAATACACAAACTTCAACTTTTGTGACTTTGTGAAGGCTTCTTTAAGATGTGCATTACTCTGCTTGCTCTCTAGTAAATGTTTTACTACTGGGACCCACAGATTGTTTGTCGTTTCTACCTTAAAATTGTTGGTACATACTATGATTTGGAACAGTGCAGCAGAGATAATGTTTTATTCAACTACTGGTGTAGGATGAGGGGAGATGCAAGTGATCCCATATCCCTACAAACAGGTTACAAAGTATCACACTGAACTTTATCCCTTAAGATTTTTGAGATTTGACTGTTTCATCCAGCACTCAAAATGTTCTTCCTAGAAGGGTAGTGAACTATCATGGCACCAACAGAACAGCTCCTTGGTGCTTTCATGGGAGACAGTCCTACAGCCAGCATGATGCCCTTTTCACCATTGAGGCCCACTTGTCTGGCATCTTGTTACACAGCAGTGATGTAAGCAAGGGCAAGACTGGTATTAAGGAGGTCAGGCTTAGCGGTACCACATTTCCCCTGCTAAGTTTTATAGTCTTCTCATTTCCGTTTGTGTTTATTCTTCTTTTGCTCCTTACGTTGCTGTGCTCTCTGATCCTTCTTCATTCTGGAATCCACAACCTTGAAATGACCTCTGACTCCAGCTGGCCGCCTCACTTTGCGGCCCACACCTTTTTTGGCTACAACATAGGTAACGTGGCGTTTCTCCTTGCCAAGCCCAGCCTTCTTGTAGAGACTGCAAAATGAAAGAAAGGTTAGAGGCCTACTTTCTGCTCATCTTTTCAACCCTTTTGTGTCTTCCCTGAATTACCTTCGTAACTGTGCCACTTTCTCTCGTTCTGAGATGTCTACTGTGTTCACCACAGCTTCTGCCTTCTTTTTGGTCTGTTCCAGCTTCCTCACCATCTAGGAGGGGACTTCAGTCAGGTAATTTCTTCACCTCTGCCCCACCCACACCTAACCTCAGATGACCCCCATTTACCCTCCGTTTCTTTCTAGCCTTGGCCTCAGCCACTTTCTTGATGGGACGTGCATTGATTTCCTTCCAGCGTTTACGGTAGTGCTCCACTTCCTTCTTGTCAAGAGGCAATTGTCGTATTCGATGCTGCTTCTCTTCCTGCACAAACCAGTCTGGAAGCTCACCCTCATCTTCATTAAATGCATACCTGGGAAGAGAGAACAGCAGGCCAATAACCATTCCAGGTTTCCTAAGAAGACAATCATCTAAGCATATCTTGACAGTTTCTTATGATTTTTCTGGTTCCCTTACCGGTTGAAAGAGTCATCTATGAGGTCTCTCTTGGCCTTTTTGGAGGAGGCAATAACAGCACCTAAAGCAAGACCTTCAGGGTCCAGAATCCGATGTTTCACTAGGGAAAGAACAAACGTCAAACCCTAGTTCTCAACACTGAAATCCTCATTTTCTCGTTCCACACAGACAAGAGCTCTCACCTGGGTCCTCAATAGGTACTATCTCAAACCCATCATCATCTGCCTTAGGCCCACGGCTTCGCTTCTTACCACGGGATGGTCCCCTACTATAGAAAAAAGCAAGACTGAACAAATACTCTACCCTCTCTGTGCCACTCATACTGCACTCCACCTCAACCCTGCTTCCTGACCGAACTTAGAGAAAAAGACCCTGTCATTCAGGCCAGTTAAACCAATCATCAGTATTTTTAAAGCTCCCTATCCTTGGGAACCCCAATTTAAAGAAATGATTCCAGGAGTAACCCACTTTCCCAGCCCCCTTGTCTCTCAGACAGAATTTTTCTTTGAATAAATTCTTCCTGCTCGGGGGAGGGGGGGATTCCAATCACTGCTTCCTCTTTACTTTTCTCACCTGCTATACCCACTCACCTCTCTTCATCCTCACTGCTACTGCTCTCACTGTCTGAGCTGTCACTTCCTTCCCCTTCAGGGCCAGTGGTAGCTCCTGCACTTGAGGGAGCCTCTTCATTTGGGACTTTATTCATGTTGGGGGGAAACTTGCTCTCAGTCTTCAAACTGGAAGATGATTTTGGCAGCTCCTGCTCCTTCTGGCGGTTCTTGTACAGTAACTGGGCCTGACTGATCTCCAGGGCTTCATCAGCATCATCCTCAATCCAACTGAAGCCATCCTGTTGTGGGAGAACCTTCAGCTATCCTCCCAGGGAATGCCAGTTTGCCAACAATCTTACCCCATCTTTTTACCTTCGAGAACCACAGGTTGGCTTGTTCTTCTTGCAACACTGTCTTTTCCTCCAGTGGTACCAGCAGTGGATTCTCTTCTTCCTCCTCCTCTTTATTATTTTCTAGTTGAGCAACTCGCACACTGGAGACACCAAGGGAAGTAGGGAAAGGCTCAGTGACCAAATGCCCAGAGGCCTTGCTCCCCACCCGCATTTCTGGCAGTATGCACATTAACTTTGTCAGGAGTTGAACTAAAGGCAGTGACACATGTCTTACAAATCCCTTACCACTTTTGGTCCTTCAGTCCCTGATGCCCCCCAACTCCTGCCAACTCTTCTGGATCCAAGTCACTGTCCAGAGATGAACCACTGTCCTCAGCATCTGACACATAGATGTCATCCCTTGCCAGATCAGATAGAAGTCTGTCTGCAGCACTCATGTCCCCTTGTGTTACTTCCTCTAACAACTGAAGTTTAAGAGAAACAGAAATTGAGTACTTGAGTAAAAAATGTTTGCTGTATCCATTTCCTCAGCAACACTAGTAAATACACAGGTAAACAGCTATTTTTTTTTTTTGCAGATGTGACCTAGGAAGAGACTGGACTATCTAAACATCTCATTCTACAATACAGAACACTCTTCTGTCCTGCTCATTGGTTTAAAAATCATTCTTAGGGCTAAGGATGTAACTAGCTCAGTGGTAGAAAGCGTGCCTCGCATTCAAGAAACCCTGGGTCCAATTCTCAGCACCAGTGCTACCAAAAGAAAAAAAAAAATCATTTAGAAAAGACACTGTCACTTTTTTTTTTTTTTTTAAGACATGGTCTCGCTATGCAGTTTTGGCTGGCCTTGAACTCACTTTGTAGCCCAGGCTGGTCTTGAACTTGCAATGATCCTCATGCCTCAGCCTCCCAAGTGCTGGAATTACAGGTGTGCACCACCATGCCCAGTCACCTTAGAATTTTGATCCCAAGAAAAGGAACCCAGACATCATATATCTGATAGCACTGATTCACTTCAACTGAACGTCAGAACTCAAAATCTATTTTCCTTATGGTAAACGGCTATCTTTTCATTAGTCCCAAAAACCCTAGCAGATAAGTTGAAAACTGCTAAGTGGTAGCTCAGAGTCACACAGCCTAAGTGGTGCAGCTGGATCTGAAGGCTGACCTTATGTATGTTCTAGGACTGCTACACTGGCTGTCCTGTGTGCCAAAGATGACCTGATTGTGACATTCCCACACAAGAGCTAGAAAAGTTCATTTTGTTTGTGTCACTGATTTCATTAAGAAAAACATGGTCTTTAGTATTTGACAGAACCATTCACCTAATTCCAGGTGGTAACTTGTTCTCAGTAAACTGAAGACTTGATGCCCTCCACTCAGGAACACCCTCTTTTCACTTGGTAATCCAGTTATCCTTACTGCATTTACCGTAATCTCAGCTCTTGGTCCTGATGGTGTAGTTCTACAATAATCTATGTCACAATCACAGATCTTCCTAATTTCATCAACACAGGTATGTTTCTTTTTGTCCTTTGAGACACAGCTCTTATTTTTTTGTCCCATCTACCTCTTACCAAATCACCCGCCTGTTTCCTCAACCTGTATCCCCAACCCCACCACACCTGGTGACCTCGGATGGTACGCAGGGAGAACATGTCTGTCTCCCCATCATCTGCGATGGAAACTCCTGGGAGATCCATCTTCAGCTCTATACGTTCCCGCTGCTTCCTCTGCTCTCGTAGCAGCTTCTTCTTTTTTCTAAAGAGATGGGTTGAGAGAATTTGAAAACCTGCCCTGCCCTGAAGATTCCTTATCTGTGCCTTTCATTCTTTTCTCCCATCTTCACACCCAGAGGGACTATGTGTTGAGGTTCCCCAAGCTCTTCCCCAGCTGCCCTAACCTCTTTAATTCTGCCACCTCCTGGGCCTTCATCTCTGCCAGGGTCTGGTTCAGCTGCTCCTCTTCTTCCTCCTCCTTAGAAGGCTGCCTTGTGGTCTCAGTGGTAGACTCTTCTGCATCACCTTCTTCCTCTCCTGAGCTGAGGCTAACAGTCCAAGATGTTTGTTTATTTTCCAGATACTTCTTTCCAACACAAAGTTACACCTAACCTTGTTAGTTCCCTTCTCACCTGATATCCAGTGCTTTTGCCTGCTCTTTCAGCTTCTTTGCCATATAGCGCCGAAGTTTTGTTCTCCAGTTCAGTAGGGACCTGTCCCAGAAATACAGATCTTATCATCTCCCATCTCTCTTTTTTTTTTTTTATTTTTTTTGGCACCAGGAATTGAACTCAGGACATAGGCTTGTCAGGCAGGCACTTATGCTGCTGAGCTATATCCCCAGTCCCCATGTTTTAAATCTACACTGTCTTATTTTTTGTGTTTTTTTTTTTTTTGGCATTTTGAGACAGTCTTGCTATGTAGTCCAAGCTGGCCTTGATGATCCTCCTGCTTCAGCCTCCCAAGTGTTAGGACTGCAGGCGTACATTAGCACGCCGCAGCTATCTACACTTAAAGAGTTCAGGCTCCAGCCACATAATAAATTCTAAGGTTCAGGGCCCACCCAAACCTCTAGCACAAAAACATACTTATCCCAGAGATCGAGCATCATGGCCTTTGTTCAAGGACTTTTCTCTCCTTCAGAGCTGGCCCCTTCACCCACCCACTACATACCTGAGTTCCTTGCGCCCCAGGACTTTGATGTCCTGACAGCATGCCTGTATGTCCTCAGTGGTAGCTGGATGCTGTGCCAACTCTTTATCATCTATTGAGATCTATTAGAGAGGAAAAGCAATCAAGGGAGATTCTTAGGCTCAGTTTCTGGGGCTCCCTTAAATCCTTCCCTCAAGTTTGGGAACTCACCTCGCTGGCCTTGGAGAGGAAGTCAACAGGGTTGGCAGCCCGCAGGAAGTCAGTGACCGAGGTTCGGTGATAAAGAGTCAGGTCACCCTCAGCATAGCCTTCAGCCTTAGGGAAAGAAAAATGGTTGGGCAGTTCCTTCTGAGGTTTCTGAAGGACCCACAAGGCCCAACTTCCCCAAACACACCTTTGGCTTCTTCTTAGTTACCAACTCAGTAACAGTCTTAGCCTGAACTTCAACCTCCTTGAAGGCAAACTTGGGATCAAAGAATTTACTGTCAACCTTGTCAGGAGCCAAGAATCCTAAAATGATAAGATATATTTTAAAATATGGTTTGGTAATTAGAAAGCTAAGCCAAGAGAAGAAGTGATGCCCACCCTGGCAGACTACAAAGATTTCTGCAGATTCATGGCGAGAGGCCTGGGGCTTGGTGGCCTGGACACGATGGAACAGCTGCTGAAAGATCCACAGCAGAGGCTGATAATCACGGGAACGGAAAACCTTTGTGATGAAGCAGCCACCACGGGCCAAAAAATCACAAGCCAAACGCAGAGCCATCAGTGTCAAGTGGGCTGTGGGATAAAGACAGTCAGTGAGGATCTCTGTGACCTGAGGACATGCCACTTCCATCTCCACCCTCATCAACCCCACTCCATGCACACCTTGTGAGTAAGCATCATGGACCCAACTAGCCCCAACATTGGGGGCCCCATCATTGAGCACAACATCCACCTTCCAGGTCTTTAGCTCCTTTCTTAGCGCCTACAGAGGAAAGGGATTATGGCAACAGAAAACACAAGAATGAGTGAACAGAATTCCCAGTCCAGTTATCTGTCCACCCAATCATCTACTGAGTGCCCAGCACAAACCAAATGCTGTGCCAGGTACTCGAAATGAAACAGGAAACAAAGCTAATACATTTCCATCTTCCTGGAACTTAGGGTGTGATAGTCCACTGGAAAGGATTTCACCTCTGACTAAATAAGGGTACAGTGGACATTAGGAATGCCATGCACCTCATATTGATGTCGTGCAGACACCTGCCCAGAGCATGGTAAAAACTACTTAGATTTGAAAGCAGTGGATACTTGTATATAAAAGGATAGGAAGAGAGGAGTTCCTATTACCTGCCTACAGCGTTCTGTAGTGATGTCCTCCTGAAGAGTCACCACATTGGGGAGAGGCTTGATTGGAACCAAGTCCACTCCTGGAAGAAATCAGGTCAGAGTACTCAAGCAGCAAGGAAAGAAATGCAGGATTTGGTACCTCATCCCCTCTAAAACATCCAGGAGAGCCGCCAGTTACTCACCCACAATAAGACTGGACACAGGCATAAACTTGGCAGCCACCTGCAGCCTATTAAAGAAACAAGATTAAAACACCTGGAACTGTCCCCTTTTCTTCTCCTGGCAATGTGATCCCTCACCCTTAATGTCAGAGTCTGACCAAGTGTAGTGGCCAAAGACATCTGCAATCAAGAAAGGAAATAGCCCACCCCAAAGTTTAGAACAGATTTCTGCTCTGGAATATAAAGAAACCTGAGACTAGAATTACTGCATTGGGTTGAGAGCGGGAGACCCAAAATCCGACCCTCTCGGAAGAACACAATTCTAATCCATGTAAGGCCATGAACCAGGAGTAACCACGCCGAGTGTTACACACCATCCTCCAGGCGCGGCACACAAATCCAGTAAGGCTCGAGCTTTCTGTAGGAACTGAAAGCGGCGATTGAGCTGGATCAGCTTGAAAGCAGAACGGGAACGATAACCTGGGAGGCGCGGGGGTAGCGACAAAATAATGACTTTCGCGAAACGCTTTTCTAGCTAGGACTTCTCCAGCCTCGCAACTCACCACCCCTTCTGCGGAAATGGAGCCCAACATTTGGAAAGGCGAAGGCCACCATGATCGTTCTCACATTCGCTCACAGAGCGAAGCCTAACTCACCAGTCTCCTTTGCCAAATGATAAAACTTGTCCCGCCGGCTCTTGCCAACTTTTCCCTTCTTGCCCATGGTAGAATGGGGGAATGGCAATCTAGAGAGAAGCTAGAAATTGAGAAAATCTCTTCCTAAGTACTAGATTCTGCTTCCGTTACTAACTTCCCAAGCAATCACACGCCAAGCTTTCGGCCCAGAAGCGTTTTCACTACAGAGGAGCACATGTAGGCTACTTCCGCTTCCGCTCGCGGTCCTTGCGTCCTCGGCTCCAAGTTTTTCTCCATCTTGAATGTGGCCTTAAATGTTGTTGTCCAAGCCTTACAAGTTTAAAGAATGTGACTAGGGAGGGAGATTACAATATTTAAATACTGAGTTTCCAGGAAGCAACAATTAAGAGACCTAGTCCTCAGTTCCTCCCCAAACTCCTAAGCTCGAGAATCCGCCCCTCCCGTCATAGCCCCTATTATCTACTGTTTTCGCGACACACCCCGCCCATTGACCCGGAACTCTTCTCTGCTCAGTCTTCCGGCCAAAGCCCCGGCTTCTGCGCCTGCGCGCTAAGGTTGCTCGGATGCCGGCGGTCTCTATTGAAGAGGGAATATGGCGCTTGACGGGCCAGAGCAGGTATGGCGGCTGTGGCAGCGGCAGACGTGCGGAGACCCGGGCTGGGTGCGGATCGGGTGTGATCCGAGATGGAGAGCGGGCCGGGACCAGTGGGTCGGGTGGGCCGGGGGATGTAAGTGAACCAATCCAGACTAGGCCTTGCCTGAAACTGGATTTGCTGTGTCAGCGCCGCCCGCGGTGATTCAGGGCAGAGCCTTGCACTATTGGAGCAAGAGCCTTAGGAGCCAGAGGTTGAGACCGTCTTTCCTTTTGACTCGGTCTATAGTAGTCAACACCTCGGGTCTGTATGGCACTTGCCAGCGTTCCAAGGGCTCCCGTGTACGTGGTCTCTCGATTTCCTAAAAGCCTTAAGGAGATAGCCCGTGTTTGTGTTTTTAAAAATTTTAATCACGGGAAAAGGGAGGTTTCAAAGGAAAGGAATGAAGGTTAGAACCCAGATATTAACCATCGGAAGTCTGAGCTCTTTACCACGCAGAGCTGCCTGACATTGAGCCTTATGGTGAAATGCCCTGGAAGTGGCTTTACTCCTTGAGTGTTTGGCCCCTTGTTTAATAACTACACTGTGTCTTCAGATGGAGCTGGAAGAGGGAAAAGCAGGCAGCGGACTCCGCCAATACTATTTGTCCAAGATTGAAGAACTTCAGGTGAGGACTAACCCTAGAGGGATCTAGGAGGGGATGAGGACTGACAGAAGATTGTCCACAAATTCCATTGATCGTGCAGCGAAAGAAGCTATTTCCCTGTTTTGTGTTTTGGGGAGGGTTTTTGTTTTTGTTTTTTGAGGTAGGATCTTGCTATGTAGTCTAGGCCAACCTTGAACTCACTATGTAGCCCAGGCTGGCCTGCCCGGCCTATTTTCCTATTTTGTTTCTAGTACTTAGAAAAGTATCCCTGTAAAAAGTAGCAAGTAGCTGGGCATGGCAGCACAGTCTGTAATCCCAGCACTTGAAAGGGTGAGGCAGGAGGATCACTGAGTGTGAAGCCAACCAGGGCTAAGCTACATAGTGAGATCAAAATCCTCCTGAACTACTTAGTGAGACCGTCTCAAGAAAAAAAAAAAGTAGTATGAAGTATATGAGCCTAACAATATCTTGCTACCTTTGAGAACCGGGTGTGGTAGTGCACACCTGTAATTGCAGCAGTGTGGAGGCTGAGGCAGGAGGATCACTGTTTGAGGTCAGCCTGAACTACATAGTGAGGCCCAGTCTCCAGGGAGAAAGGGGGGAAAAAAAAAACACACCTCTTGTGAATCCTTAAACCCCTCCCTTTAAAGGCAGTAGTACTCACATATTGCTACTTAGTTTCCAGGAGTCAAATTCTGATAGAACAGGTCACTAGCCCAGAACTGTAACCTTGTAGGAGAAGTATCAACTTACGGGGTTTCTTTTAAAAAGGGGAGACATGGGTTCAGGAGATGAGATTTATCAGGAAGAGACCAGGGCTAGGTGAAATGCAAGTTGGGGAGGAACAGCGTTGTGGAGACTGAACAAAGGAACTGGGCATCTCAGTGTGTTAGCCTAAACAGCTAAGCCAGAGAAATAACAATAATAATATAATGTGTGAGGAAAGACACAAGAAAAATTAAGCTCCAGGTACACTTGTAGTTACTATATTTGATTTACATTTATTTTTGCAGTACTGAAGATCAAACTGAGGGTCTGTGCATGCTAGATATTTTTTTCTTTTTTCTAGAAGTAGGGAGTTGAACCCAGGGCCTTACATGTACTAGGCAAATATTCTGCTGCTGAGCTATATCTCTAGTGCTTTACTTCACTTTTAATTGACAGCTGCTAAGCTAGAACTCAGATTTCCTACCCAAAGATCTTCCCACTATGGCATGTTGCCTCCCCATAAGAAAGTCAGTGGGTATATCCCAGCACGTGGGAGGCTGAACCAGGAGGATTACAGGTTCAAGTCCCATTTGGACAACTTAGTGAGACAGTCTCAAAAAATGAAAAGGAAGAGCAAAAAGAAAGAAAAGGGTTAGGGGATGTAGTTCAGTGCTAAAGCCCTAAAGTCAATCCCCTATGCAAAACAAAGCTACTACATATGCCAGCTGTAACATTTTCCAAGCAGCCTTTGTGATGGCTACCCCAGGCTCTGAAGAGACTCTTGAAGGACAGAACAGGGTCATGAGGATCCTGCTGGAGAATCTGCCTCGTGTCTGTTGACTTGGAGTAACAAAATTTATCTCTTGCTTTCCACAGCTGATTGTGAATGATAAGAGCCAAAACCTTCGGCGGCTGCAGGCACAGAGGAATGAGCTAAATGCAAAAGGTGAGAGGGATAAGATGGGAAGCTGCATGTGGGCAGTTTGAAGATTGGCTATTCCTAATCTCCCCAGACCTGCAGCTTCACAGCAGTGTTTTCTCCTAGTCCAAGGTGATGCTTCACACCGTCATTACATAGTGTTTCTTGTGCATATCTCTATCTAGAGTTCCATTGTAAATGTTTTCTTTTCTGCTTGAAAGAAAATGCCAAAGGCAGCTAAAAAGCAAGGGGAAAGAGAGAGAGAAGGAGGTGAAGAGTGAGACAGTGTATGTGTGACAGAAAGCGAGAGAAAGACAAAGGGAGAGCAGAAGGGAAGAGAGATTAAGGGAGGTAGAGAGGAAAACCTGGGAGCTTGGTGGCTCAGGAACCCTGGTCAGGGTCAGGTCTGCAGGAAGGGACTGGGCAGAGCTATCTGGCCTGTTTGCTGCCATTCTAGGTGGCCTTAGGTTGCCCAACTCCTTAGATCTCAGGGAACAGTACCCCCCACCCCACTCTCCTGCTTTGTTATACTGGGTATTGAACCCAAGTCTTTGCACTGAGCTACTTCCCCAGCCCTTTTTTTATGTTTTGAGATGGAGTCTTACTAAGTTGCCTAGGCTGGACTGGAACTTGTGATCCTCCTACCTAAGCCTCCCCAGAGTGCTGGGATTACAGTGTGTGCTGGCTACTGTGCCCAGCTCAGGGACCCTATTGATTAGTCACATGCTCCACACAACTCATGTATGCCTAGAGTTCCATTGTAACTCCCTTTGAGATGTCAGTTTGTGTGTGTGACTTCAAAAGTTCAACATGGTGCTGTACTTAGTTTATGCATGTTGAATTAAATCCCCAGGGAGGGGACACCAGAGGAGAAACTAGGTGACCACTGTATCTATTTGCCATCTAGTTCGCCTGTTGCGAGAAGAGCTACAGCTGCTGCAGGAACAGGGCTCCTATGTGGGTGAAGTAGTCCGGGCCATGGATAAGAAGAAAGTGTTGGTCAAGGTAAAGGCAATATGACCCCAAGGACCAGCCGCCACCCACTGCTTTCCCACCCTTTATGTAGCCTCGAGGACAGTGTTCTGTTGTATTATTCTAGAATCCCATGGTTCTTCTTTGGTGGGGTGGTGATTTGGTGATTTAAGAAAGGTCATGAGCCCTTGTTTCTTCAGGTACATCCTGAGGGCAAGTTTGTCGTAGATGTGGACAAGAACATCGACATCAATGATGTGAGTGTACTAGGTGCGTGGGGGTGGGATCAGCTCTTAGTGTTCTACTTCCTGAAACTTGCCACCTCCATCCAGGTGACACCCAATTGCCGGGTGGCCCTAAGAAACGACAGCTATACTCTGCACAAGATCCTACCCAACAAGGTAGACCCTCTGGTGTCACTCATGATGGTGGAAAAAGTGCCAGACTCGACCTATGAGATGATTGGTGGATTGGACAAGCAAATCAAGGAGATCAAAGAAGTGATTGAGCTGCCCGTAAAGCACCCTGAGCTCTTTGAAGCCCTGGGCATTGCGCAGCCAAAGGTGAGGACTAGGCTTCTGTGAGAAGCTATTCAGGTTGGCTGTACTTACTCCTGCCCCAGGCCAGATTGAGTGCTGGGGTTTAGATAGGCTGCAGCCTGCTTGGGCTGTTCTTTCTGCTGAATACCACCGGCTAGGTGTGAGCCGTTTTCAAGGCACTAAACTGGTTTAGATAAAAGCTCTAGAAGGGAACATCCATAGCCTCTAGCAAGGGATCAAGCATAAAGCTAGCAAACAGTAAAATGTTCACTGAATGAAATGAGGCCAACTTTCTGCTCTATGTCCTGCTGTTTCCCTGTAGGGAGTGCTGCTGTACGGACCCCCAGGCACTGGGAAGACACTGTTGGCCCGTGCTGTAGCTCATCATACAGACTGTACCTTTATTCGTGTCTCTGGCTCGGAATTGGTACAGAAATTCATTGGGGAAGGTAATTGTGGCTGAGAATGTGGGAACTCAGTAGAAGTGTAGAGGATGAGAAGCTCATTAGCTTCTAATGCCAGCCGGGTCTCTGCACAGGGGCAAGAATGGTGAGGGAGTTGTTTGTCATGGCACGAGAACACGCCCCATCTATTATCTTCATGGATGAAATCGACTCCATTGGCTCCTCTCGGCTGGAGGGGGGCTCTGGAGGAGACAGTGAAGTGCAGCGCACGATGCTGGAGCTACTCAACCAGCTAGATGGCTTTGAAGCCACCAAGAACATCAAGGTGAAGTGGTGTAGGCCTTGAGACAAGCCAATTTGGAAGGCCTTGGGTGACATGCCGGCCAAGACCTTAGCTGATTCGACTCCTGTTCTCTGCTCAGGTTATCATGGCTACTAATAGGATTGATATTCTGGATTCTGCACTGCTTCGACCAGGACGCATCGACAGAAAAATTGAATTCCCACCCCCCAACGAGGAGGTCTGTAATGGGCAGTACCTGGAGCAGCTCTGGCTGTGGGGATAGGATGTGGGACCAAGGGCTTTCTTCTCCCATCCCTAGGCCCGGCTGGACATTTTGAAAATCCATTCTCGGAAAATGAACCTGACCCGGGGGATCAACTTGAGAAAAATTGCTGAGCTAATGCCAGGAGCATCAGGAGCCGAGGTTAAGGTAACTAGAGTCTCAGAAACAGGAGTGGCAGGAAGCTCTGGGTTCAAGGGGTATCTACCTCAGGACTGAGGGGGCAGCAGTGTCTCAGCTTCCTTTTCCTGCTCAGGGCGTGTGCACAGAGGCTGGCATGTATGCACTGCGGGAACGGCGAGTCCATGTCACCCAGGAAGATTTTGAGATGGCAGTAGCCAAGGTACATGCCTTCATTGTTCTCCTTTTGCTGATGGTGGCTCAGAGCAGAGACTAAGGCTTGTGTTCACAACTTATGCTCACATGTGTGTGCTTTCTTTCTCTCTAGGTCATGCAGAAGGACAGTGAGAAAAACATGTCCATCAAAAAATTATGGAAATAAGGCGATGTCTTTTTTGTGTATCCTTCAAATAAAGATCTGTGCAACAAGCCCTCTTAGAACTGCAGTCTCTTGAGAGTGGCCACACTGCTCAGTGACAAGGTCTAGGCACCACCAATAAACAAAAGAATTTATTTGGAAATTTCCAAACCTGCCAGAAGTGGCATTTGCCCAGCCCTAAGCCCACGAAGTTCCAAAGGGCAAAACAATCCTCCTAGCCTTCCCCTCTGCCATGCACACCCCTTACCCCGGGCTAGGCTAAAGAATTGGAAAACCCCCTCCCTCTCAGAGGTTCCACCCCCATCCCGGGAGGGATCCCAGGAGATGATGGCAGCCATAGCCGCTTGCATAGATTGAGAAAATATAAGGAAGGAGGCACCAAATAGGGCTCCCTGAAAAACCCCAGCTTACCCCTGTACAAAAAAGTGGCTCCCACATAGAAAAACCTGCTCCCCACATAGTGCAAATACCCAAAGGAAAAAATCCAGCAGCAAGGCTGGGCTTGTAGGAATGGCAAAGAACTTTGGTTTAGAAAGGCTAAGAAGAGCCTAGGCTGGGCCACCTCTTCCTTGCCCAGCTCCCTAGACTCAGCTCTGACACTGGCCCCAGGAGGAGAGCCTGTAAACATGCAAACCCAGCAGCCTTTGGTTCTTAAAAACGCCAAGCATGGCCTCCAGCAGTCCTACCTGGGCCTGCCTGCAGGGGGCAGAGGAGGCATCTTGAGAACCCAGTTAAACAATGCAAAAAGTAATAAGGCTTTGGGACCAAGCAACAAGGAATCCTACCACTACATTTATGAAACTAAATCTGGGAGTAGAGGGTGCTGGGAGACACCCCTCACCCCATCCTACATGTCTGTGGCACAAGCCAGGACCCAAAAGGGTGGTCCCCTGCCAGGCTCCAGGACAGAGAAGAGATCCCTGAGCATTTAGGTCAGGCGAATTCCCAGCACCTGTTCCAGTTCCTGCCTTCGCTGCTGCACCTGGATAAGAAAGATATGGCTCAGGCTTCTTGTTACTCACAACTAAAGGAGGCCAAACAGGGCTGAGCCTCACCTTGGCAAAGATATGCCTCCCCACTGCTTCCTGGGCCCAGGGCTGGTGGTAGAAAGCAGCGCGTCTCTCCTCCTCAGGATTTCCAATCACATCAGTGATGATCTGCAAAGAGCCAGAAGGAAAGTCATGGTGTAATTCATACCCATTAGTCAACCTGCCTTGGAACTGGGAGAATAGTGCTGCCGTAAAAATCACCCAGAGCTTGGGATCCCCGAGGAGAGAGGACTAACCTTGAGGTCTCGGCGCTGGGAACGGAGCCATTCCTGGATGAAGTCCTGGGGGTCAGTGCTAAAGCTGAGCATGAAATCCCTCTGAGTCTTCAGCTGGTTGATGGACTCAATGGTCTCATGAATCTTAGGAAGAAGTGTATGTGTCAGACGAGCCCTGCCCCTGAGGTCTGTTTCAAAGGACTGGGCAAAAATCCCATTCCCAGCGTGCTACAGGAAAATGACAGTCTGGCCCACCCTCACACCGGGTCCCCGGAGGTTATAAAGGCAGAGGGCCTACCTTGACATCAAGGGAGGCAATCTCCTGCTGGTTGGTGGTAGAGGCTAGAAAATTGCTCATCTGGGCCTTCAGTGGGTCATCTACCTCCACATCAATGTCATAACAGGCTGTCTTCTTCTGGTCATTAGGGTCCACGCTAGATGCAACAGACAGGAAAGGAAGCAGAAACACATGACTCGGCCTATCTGGGGCCCATTTTATCAGCACATCAGCAAGAAACCAACCTATGATTTCTCTCTGGCTTTGGATCAAGCAACAAGTGCATTTGCTCCTCAAACAGTCTTCCCATCCCCTTCCTTTCCTTTACCTAATAACATGGTTGATGACAATGGGGTCTGGATGCTGCAGCAGTCCAGCCAGTTTCATAGGAATCTCAGAGAAACGGAGCCGTCCACAACTAAAGATCTGGAAAAAGCATCAAAAACCTGAAGAAGCCTGAGGCATGAAGGAAGTAGAACAATCCAGGGGCAGTAAAGGTAGTAGTCAAAAGACAAAGATCACTAACCCACTGGAGCTCTACAGTAGCGGACAAGGGGCCAAACAAACAGGATGCCACCCAGGAAAAGTAGGCTAACCTGGCGAAAGTAACGGTTGCAATTGATGTACTCGCGCTCATGTCCATCCTGCAGCTGGTTGTGTTTGATGTAAAGCCACAGGGCTTGCATGATGGCAGCTCTTGTCTGTGTATGCACTCCCAGTAACCTTGCTAGTCGGGGATCCAGTTTATACTGAGGAGGCTGAGAGTAGGTGGGGGAATCAGAAGAGATGTTCTTGAGAAAACACAGGACAACAGGGCAGGACAGGAAGGATTTAAAGGAACCTGCTCCCCTCCCCCTGACCAGTCCCTGTGGCCCCAGATATGATCCAGGCTATCTGTCACCTGATGATCCAGCATGAGCAGGAGTGTGCACTTGACATTGAGGTCTCCTGGCCGTTTCACCTGGAAGCCATCTGTCTCCTGAGTGGTGGGCATCCGGTGCCACTGGCAGGGAGGAAAGGAATAGAGCTTATCACCAAGTGGGTAGGCACCTAGGGGACCAAACCCATTATTCCAATCAAGGGGCTTAGCTTAGTGTCTTCAGGTGGTTTGGGTCACTCTCACCTCCACCAGGTGATTGTCAGGCCCATACAATTCCTTGTCCAGCTCAATGACAAGGCTCTTGAAGAATGAAGAAAACTTTCTCTTCTGTTTGCTAGGCTGCGAATGGAAAGGAGTATGAGACCTCTGCTTCTGAGTTCTCAATCACTAACCCCAAAAAAGGGACCACTGCTCCAATCCTTGAGCTCAGGATACTGAGGAGCCTTGCATTCCAAAGAAGCAGACTCTGGGCAAAGTGAGAGACTGGGGCGGGAAGAAAATTCTTGGCTGTACCCCTACTGCCAACCAGTGAATGACTTCAAGATACTTGACTGCCATGTGCAAGAAAGCTGAGTAACTATACATCTTCAACCTGGTGCCGGGGTATGCGTAGCTCAATGGTAGAGCACCAGCCTTGCATGCATGAGGCCCTGGTGAATCCCCAGCACTGCCAATAAATAAACAGCTGGCGCTGTGCCCTCTCTTTTTTTTTTTTTTTTTTTGCGGCACCAGAGATTGAACTCACAACCTCACACCTGCCTGACAGGCGCGTAAGCCGCTAAGCCAAACTCCCAGCCCTGGTTTTTTGAGGCAGGGTCGCACTGTGTAACTTAGGCCGGCCTTGCGCTCATGTTGTAGCCCAAGCCGGCCTCGAACTCACAATATTCGTCCTACTTCAGCCTCGTGAGTGTTGGGATTAAAGGCGTGCGCCACCACCCACGCCCAGCTTGTGCCCTCTTCTTTATGGCAGGATTTCTTTGGCATTGCCCATGTCTGGTCCCAGTCTTAACCCACACAGGCTGCTTCCCCCCTAGACACCTCCCTCCCCAACTTACATCATCCAGCAGTTTGCCCTCCACACGGAGTTCCCAGGAAGCCACCTTGTCCCCTGCTGGGGTTCCTCCAGGTGTCCCTGCAGTTCCCACAATATCACCTTCTGCCTTGCTGGGACTGAACGTATTGGAAATGTAGATTCGAAGCTTTCGCTTTTGCTAAAGGAAATCAAGCAAAGGTGGACCAACACTTTGAAAATCACTACCCAGTCTTCCCATATGAACTCATTCAGCAATCAGTTACTGACTGCTATGGGCCAAGCACTTGGTCAGGTACTAGGAATTGAAAGTAATAAATCCTGGCTTTCAATAAACTCAGTTTTATGATGAAAAAAAGTATATAAGTGACAGTGTCAACACAGTAGGACTGGTAGTGTGGCACAGGTATACACGGGGTGCTGTCAAGCAAATCCAAAGATGCTGGGGCTGAGATGTGATAAGAGGATTTCCCTAGCAAGCTTGAGACCCTGGGTTCCAGCCCCTGCACTGTGGCAGGGCAGGGTCAGTGGGGGACCCTCCAGCTTATATTTTCAATGCAACTCAAGCACATACAATGGTCCCTAAAATATCCTAGTCTCCTGTAAAGTCTTTACTACTCAGGAAACTATTCTAGATTATTATTTTAAAAAGAACAGAGAAATAAAGCTTCCTTAAAGATGGGAAAAAAGAACATTTACCCTGTCTGGCAACTTCCAAACTTCTAACCATGATTCGTAAGATTCCTCCCCTTCATACCAGGGATTGAAAACAGGGCCTTTGCAGTGAGTTACATCCCCAGCCCTTTTTTATTTTTTAACTCCAGGGCTCAAGAAGTTACCAAGTTGTTTAAGCTGGCCTTGAACTTTCAATTCTCATGCCGAAAGCCTCCCACAGGCAAATGTCACCACACCTGGTGATTTACATTTAAGATTTACATTTTCAATCATCACCCCTCATACATATATATGTATCTGAAACAACAATTTCATAACATAATAACATCACTACAATAGTACATACTTCACTGCTGTGAAATATTTTCATATTTTTTACTATTTTATATTCATTTAAAACACGGTGATCCAATCACAATCCCTGACTTGAAAATGTACTACAAAGCTACTATGATAAAAACAGCAGGGTTATGACAAAAAAACAGACCTGAGGATCAATAAAACAGGTAAGTAGAAACAACTCCAGACACACTCAGCCACCTTATCTTTGACAAAGGAGTCAAACACCTTCACTAGAAGAAAGATCGCCTCTTTATAATAAACGGTGCTGGAAAAACTGGCTTTCCACATGCCGAAGATTAAAACTAGATCTGTATCTCTCACCATGCACTGAACTAAAATCGAAATGAATCAAAGATCTAAATATTAAAACAGAAACACTAAATCTGCTAGAAGAGAGAATAGGTAGAACTCCTGAAGACATTGGTGTAGGCAAAGACTTTATGAACAAAACCCCAATTGCACAGGAAATAGCACAAAGAATCAACAACTGGGATCACATCTTATTAAAAAACTTTTGCACAGCAAAAGAAACCAACAGAGTGCAGATAACCCACAATATAGGAAAAAATTTTTCAAGCTATCCCTCAGACAAAGGACTACTAGCTAGAATATACAAAGAACTCAAAAAGAATCAGACCCTTCAAATTTAAAGACCCAATCCAAAGATGGGCATCTGAGATGAATACACACTTCTCAGATGAAGACTTTATACAGTGGAGTACTACTCTGCCATAAAGAAGCAAATAAATATATGAAAAAATGTTCAGTAACACTGGTTATTTGAGAGATGCAAATTAAAACAATGGTGAGATTCTATCTCACTTCAGAAAAAATGGCTATTGTGAAGAAATCAGTCAATAACAAATGTTGGTGGGGCTGTGGGGAAAAAGGAACCTTTCTCCACTATTGGTGGGA
The DNA here is from genome assembly GCA_004363535.1 of Dasyprocta punctata. Taxonomy (NCBI): domain Eukaryota; kingdom Metazoa; phylum Chordata; class Mammalia; order Rodentia; family Dasyproctidae; genus Dasyprocta; species Dasyprocta punctata. Next base: position 65,214 of record RJWM01002397.1, read on the forward strand.
GTATAGACTGATGCAACCATTGTGGAAGTCAGTGTGGAGATTCCTCAAAAAACTAGGACTAGATGTCCCATTTGACCCAGCTATTCCCCTTCTTGGTATCTTCCTGAAAGAATTAAAAGCATACCACAGTAATACATGCATACCCACGTTTATAGTGGCACACTTTATAATAGCTAAATCTTGGAAACAGCCTAAATGCCCATCAACTGATGAATGGATAAAGAGGATATAGTTTTTTATACAATGGAGTACTATTCTGCCATAAAGAAGGATAAGATTGAGACATTTCTAGATAGATGCACCTTGAGACCATACTCATAAGTGAAATAAATCAGACACACATTTAAATACTGTAGTTTCTTTGGTGTGAGAAACTAAAAGTATAAATAAGGACCAAAATGTGTAATAAATATTGAGAAATAGGAAGGAAATGTTCAAATGAGAAGAGGAAGAAGGGAGGGGAGAGAGGGGTAAAGGAAGGAGAGAACAAGAGAAAAAAGAAAATAAAAGGAAAAACCTGAAACAAAGCTTTTATAAATAAAGAATGGAAGAGGGGCTGAAGGAAGGGGAGGAGAATGGGGAAAAAAAGAAGCAGCAAGATATATCATGTACAGGTACATATCATAATGTATATCTAAAATGTACCTCCCCCCACCACCACCAAAAAACACACTGGCCCAAACACATGAAATTGAGTTTATGCTCTAATGGACTGTATCCTACATGCGAAAAACACTGCTGTAGCCCAATGCAGACCCTCAAGGAGCCATGGAAGACAAGGCCAGGGAAGAGCAGCAAAATCAGAGAAGGCCCAGATGGTCAGGGCTGTACATACTGTCAGAGGCTTTTTGATGGCCTCCTGGATTTCCATCCGCTTGCGAGCAATGGTCTGGTCCAGCTTTCGCTCAAATGCCAAGAGATCCATGTATGCCTGAGACTCTGGGACAAGCTCCCGAATCTACAGAAGAAGGAATGCAACAGCTTGCTTCACACAGCTCTGGTTCCCTTCCTTCCCACCAGTCAGGGGAGACGGTCTTCCACCCTGGCCAGCGGGAGGTTGAATGGGCCTCCCTCCCAACACACTCACTCGCTGAGGTAGAACCTTATCTGCCATCTTCCTCCTTTTTAGCCTGCAGAGACAGAACAAAAACCCATTTTAGACATTAATGGTCCAAAGGACAGACACACACCCACACACACACAACCCTCTCCAGTCCCCAGCAACTTTGCAGAGAGAGCCAAGTCTCCCTCTAATACCAAAGCTCTTAGGCTAGAGGGAAACCTGATTCCACCAGAGTTGAGCTAAAACAGACTGGGAGAAAGGGGTATCTTACCCCCGGCGCTGGGCAGGCATCGGTGGCTGGGCCTGGGGCACAAGTAGGCGTTTTCGGAATGGATCCATCATGGTGGGTGGCATGCCAGGTCGCAGTGGAACAGCTGTGCCAAATGGGGAGCCAGTAGGAGGTCCCACCTGCAAGCCGGCCATGGGCATCCGGTTCCCTGGTGACATACCAGGCCGCTGGGGAAAGTGAGCCAGTGGGGGTGCATAGGTCAATGGCAGGACCCTATGGGGTCCATAGCCCATGCCCTCCATCCCTCTTCTCAGCCAGGCCCAGCCCTGAGCCCTCGTGGAGCTCAGGAGAGCCCTGCTGGAGACTGAGAACAAAGGGGAACAGCTTCTTGAACACGGAGTGTAACCCACACCAGCCCCACCCCTGCAACCGCCCTGGCATTGGTGCCAGCTAATGAGGCTCCCAGGGCCCAGGAGTGGGAGGAGAGCCCTGCCTGCTGAGGGAAAGGGCCTGTGGAGTTTTTCAGGATCCATCGCTGCCTTCCAGCCCTGACAAACTGTCCCACACTTTGAGGAACCAGCAGCTTTGAGGCATTCTTGAGGTCTACCAAGTACTCACTCCTCCTTACCCCATCTCCAGGGAGAAGCACAGTACTAGTGAGGCAGGGGCCAATTTCACAGCCAGCAGATGGGCACAGAAAGATATAGGCAGGCTGATGGGGCATTCCCTGGTACCAGCCTGGGGGTGTGACTGAGGGACAAAGGCACTTGCTGGTCCAGCAAGCCCATTAGGCAGCAGCACCCCAGATGAGCAACCACAACATGATGATTCGGACACATCCCGACTAGTGGAGGTGACATCAGGCAGAGTACAAAGCCCATCTGGTCAAGATATGTCCCCTATCACAATCAGAACTAGACCCTTCTCTCATCTCCCTACTGCTGCACCTGTATCCCTATGCCAGAAGTCCCCAAAATGGAAGCTATGGTTGCTGGGTCCCCTGTGAGAGAGTGGCAAACACCTGGACTCTGCCTGTGGTCCAGGCACCACGTGGCAGTGGGGCTTGGTGCTGGCTCAACTTAACCCTAGGTCAGTGATGGCAAACCCTTCAGAGCTTTCACCGATAACAGCTGGTTTCCCACCACTGTTAGGCATTCCAAGCTGGAGAATGAAGATAAAATTATCATGAAATGCAGGTTACATAGGGCACAGTCAGCAGCAGTAGCAGCAATCTGGGTAACGGAAATAAATTTTTTTTTTTAAGTCTTTTTCTAAAGAAAGATTTTCCACCCAAGGCCCATGTCCCCAACATTTTTGTGGAGGCCATTTGGGAGTAACCTCTGCATCCCAACCCCCTTCCTATGGCTGTTGCCTGCAAGGCCTGTTTGGCAGCTCTGCCTCGCACACACTGTCCCTGGCAGCTTCACAGGGCTGGCCCCAGGGCCCAGATTACGCAACCAGCACAACCAGCCAACTAAGCCAAGCTGGGTGGAGACTTGTACCAAATCAAAGGACCCTCTCCCACCCCAGCATCCCGGAGATGAGTCTCTCTATCACCTCTTCAGCAAGCAGCAAACCCGTGTTTCTCATACAGAGGGTCAGGTTCACGACCAGATGCAGAGTTTGAGAGAAACATGACCCAGAGAAGTGAGAAAGGGCACAAAAGGAATAGGGAAGCTTTTGGAAAATGAGCAGTTAAAAGTGAGGAGCTTTGAGACCTCAGGAGTCCTGCCACGAGTTTCTCTCCATCAGGAAAAGATTCATCAAGGCTGTTGAAAGGCAAAAGACAGCCAGTTTCTCTGCCTTAATGAGCCATGGCCAAGATTATGGAGGCGGGGAGGGGGGGCCTCAGTGTAGTCCAAGCTATAAGCCTAGACCAGACATCCCAGACTTAAGTGTTTCCCAGGGCCTGAGACAAAGGGAAGAACTGCAAAGTGTGAACTAGGGCCCTATGGTCGCCAAGAAGCTGCTCACAAAACCTGCAGCACCACCCAGCCCTCCAGGGCAGGTGCTCAGGCAACAGGAAATCCCAAGACAGAGCAGCACAGGCAAAACCTAGAATAGGCCCCACCCAGACATCTGCTTCAGACTTCCCCAGCTCTGAGCCCCTAGTTCACTCAGGGCCCCAAGGGAAGGCTGCTTACAGTTCATGAGTCAGGCTAAACATTGCCAAGCTCTACACCTGGGGTTTGAAGCACCAGTAACTCCTCCTCCTCTAAAAACAAACCAAAACAAAACCACAGGAGTAGAAAAGAAAGGGGAAACAATTCCAAAGTCCCAAATTCTCAGCCTCCTGCCTGTAGCATAGGTAGGCCTGGTTCACACTTCTGAAACCCAGAAGGTGCAGCAACCTCCTCCCCTGGGTCCAGCACCAGCTGACATTCTAAGCTGACCCTATCACTCTCTCAGGACAGCAGGGCACAGAAGTGAGGAATCTAGGATTCAGGTGAGATACCCCGCCCCACCTGAAAGTCTGTGGCCCTGATGTTCCGGGTAGCTGGGCCTAAAGGCTTTGGTTGGAGTGTACATTTCCTCTACCCCATGAGTAGAAAGTATTTTGAAATCTAGAGAGAACACAGCAATCTATGTGTTTTTGTTCATTTTGTTTTGTTTTGTTTTTGTTGCTTTTCTTTGAGTTTCTCAGTTGACTGTAGTCCAAAAGCTAGAGCCAACCTCTGGAGGGAGATAGGCCATCACTTCACGTTTTTCACCTGCTTACAGTTCAAGTCCCTAGGTCCCCTATTTGTCTGGCTTGGGTCCTCAAACCTTGTTCTTTCTGCTCAGCTCGTGAGTCCTAACAAACAGAAACCCCTTTGCTCCCCAGACCACAAGTCTTTCTCCTGGAAGTCATACAACTGGACTTGAAAGAGGGCAGGCACAACCTCCCTCAAACTCAAGCCAAGTTAGCTGGTTCTTCCCACCTATCTCTCCTGCCCCTGCCCCTTTCTGGAGGAAAGGAAAGGGAGGAAGAGATGGAGATGAGAAGTTGGAGGGATGGGAAGCCAGGGTATGGAGCATTGGCTTCCCTCAGGCTATCTGGCCCAAGTCCTTCCCCCCCCCCCCCAAACTGTGGAATTCATCCCGGAAGGGGCTTTCCCAAGGGCACACTCCCTATGGGTAGAAAGCTAAGGAAACTTGAAGAGACTTCTGTAGGTTCCAGGTCACCCCAAGGCCAAAAGGCCAACAGGAAGCTCCAGGCCAGGTCTCAGGTGACCAATCCAAGGACTGGAATAACTGATGCAAGCACCCCACACCAACATCCTGGGCCCAGGATCCCCAAGGGAGAGAGCATGATGGGAAAGATGGACTCTGACTGGAACCTTAGGACCAGGTCTGTCTCTTCTCATACTAGACCCTTTGTTTTCTTTTCAGGAAGGAGAGGAACAAGGAGTAAGGGAAAAATCAGTGTCCCCAAGTAAGCATCTCCTTAGAAAACGAGGGTTCAGGGGTCCTGGCAGGATATGTATATTCCATGAGGATACATTCTGGAACTCCTACCCGGACATACCAGAAAAGAACAGAGTAAGCAACAATACACCTAGTGAGAAGCCTAGGCCAGAGGCTGAGACACATGGGCTGACATATGGTGCTGTCAGAACCTGGAAGCTAAATAAAAGTGGAATGGGGGCTTGAAAAAGGACAGTCACATTTCCCAAGCATTCTGAGGAAAACCTTAAAGAACACACTGGGGGACTGAGGAGCCACACCAGCAGTCAAGCTGAGTTCCTCACACAATGACCACAAGGATCAAGTCTCTGCCTCTCAATGGCCTTTGACGCTGCAACCTGAGACGCTCTCTTCTTAGAAACCTGGAGGGTCAGAAGAGTACCGTTTGAAGCAACCCCTGCAAATGCAGGCTCCTCCAGCCCCAGAACCAGCAGGTTCTGAGTGGAGCCGTTCGGCTCCGTTCTGCTCCTTCAGACTCAATTGTTGCATACTGATTTCAAGCAGAACACTCAGGATAAAAGTGGTCAACTGGGCTGGGCCCTCCTCAGGCCTGGGCAACACTGTCTCTGATCGAACCTGGATTCATTCTAGCAAGCCTCCTGAGCCTGACTATGCTGTGGGACGCCTCCTTCCTCCTCACTAGCAGATGGGAACCATCTCAAACATGCTAGAGACCTGCCAATTCCCAACTAGGAGAAGAAAACAAAACAAAACAAAACAAAAACCAAAACAGGGCAGACTTGGAATGGGACTGAGGCGAATGCAGGGTAACCCTGGTTTCTCAGTAAGACCCGTTTCCAAAACTTTCTTATCACCTCCCAAGAACCTCCACCCTAGGACCTGGGTTAGACCTCTCAACCCATCCGCCCACAATTCATTAGCTCCCTCCCATCTCTCAGTTACTCAGAATCCCCGTGCCAAGAAGCCCCAGGACACTCCCAACTGCTTGGACATCGCAGTCCCTTTCACTCTTGCCCCAAACTCTGGCCACTGGCCGCAAGCCGCTAGCCCCGGCCTGACGGGCTGCTCCTCCTCCAAGGCCCTTGGGCTCTCCGTGAGGGGACACCCCCAGGGCCCTCCCTCGAGGCCCCGCGGCGCCGCCCGCCCTCCTCACCTGGTACTGAGCCGCGGGACCCGCGGGGCCCATGGGACGGAAGGCGGCAGCCGCGGGGCCCCCCACGCCTCCAGCAGGTCCAGGGCCCCGGAGCGCCGGACCAGGCAACATTCCGGGTCCCGCTGGGGCAGGCGGCGCTCCCAGGGCCGCGGCAACGGCGCCGCCGCCAGGGCTCAGCGGGGGCAGCGGGAACCCGCCCGCGCCACGGCCCGACATCGCTCCGTCCCGTCCCGCGGTGCAGCGATCCGGGCTCAGCTTCAAGCCCGCTCCGCGCGCTGTGCTCCGCGATCCGGGACTTTCCAATCTTAATTCCGGGTTCGGGGGTTTATTATTCCGGGTTCCGGGATTTCCTAACCCGAAATTCGAGAGTTCCTAGCTGATCCGCTTTAAAACAGGGCCGACCCTGATTCCACTCCAGAACTACGAGATTCCGCATCCGGGATCTGCTGCGAACCCGCCTGCCGCCTCCCCCCCGCCCCGCCTCCTCAGGTTCAGCCTAGCGGGCCAGTAGCCCGGGGGTGGCTACTAACTCCCGACCCCACCCAATTATAGGCCCTACCCCTACCTAGCAGCCCAATGGAGAATGCCCTCTCGAACTCCGCCCCCCGAGGGCCCGCCCCTAACCGCCAGCCTCGGAGCTCCGCCCCCCCTTGGGCCCGCCTTTCGTCGGAGGGGCGGGAGCGGAAGCTGCTTACGGAAGCTACAAGCAGGACGCAGGGTCAGAGGTCGAAAGTCACCTAGGTAATAGTCACAGAGGAAGAGAAGCTGCTGCGGTCTCCCGGTTGTAGCCGCGTCAGTCATATCCGGCTACATAATTCTCCCTGGAAATAATTTTGTCAGGTCTTCATTTCCAGTGTTAAAGACCTTTTTTTTTTCCCTTTTTTTTTTTTTTTAATCAGAAATCCAACTCAGGACCTTGCACTTGGCAGGCAGGTGCTTGTGCCACTGAACTCTACCCCCGGCCCCTAAAGACTACTTAGAGCAGTCCTCTGGTGCAGAACAGCTGCCAACTGGATTTTATTTAGACGCTTATCCTAGCCGAGCGAGGTGGGGCACGCCTGTAATTGCAGCACTCGGGAGACTGAGGTACGAGGATCGCTGTGAGTTCGAGGCCGGCCTGGGCTACACAACGAGATCCTGGCTCGAAAAAAAAAAAAAAAAAGCCCATCCTGATTGCCCTGAACTGCCAAGAATCATGGGGCATCTGCAGACTGGATCCGGCTGTGTGAACGGTTGACTTGGCCGAGCGCTGAGTTCTTATCACATTTTTTAACATGACTGTGCCTCACTTAAAGAAGCCTGGTATTTTACTCTGCTGGAAATATTTCTAGGAGAAGGAAATTTTTATAATGAAAGAATTTGTAGTTCTTTGTCCAATTAATTTTCAAAAATTCAGTACCTTTTCAGAAACTACTGTATCAGAATATATTCAGCATAAAGTGCTTCAGCTGTGATAGGAACCTACTCCCTGGTGGTGCAGGGTCTGCTCCCCATGATATAGATCACTGCTTCCTAAACTTGTATGAAGAAAAACAGCAAAACCACCGGAGGTTCTTGTTAAACTCAGTTTATGATTTAGTGCGGGGAGAGCCAACCTTCTACGTTCCTAACAAGCTGTCAAGGGGTGCTATGAGTAGAACACACTTTTCAGTAGCCAAGAGATTATTTTTCACTATAAAAATCCTCCGATAACTTTATGTTTTCATCTCCAGCCAATTGATTGCTTCCCTCCTTGTACCATAGCACCCAGGTAGTGTTTATACTTCAGTCCTCTAATCCTTTTTAGGAATTAGTTCTCACCTGTTCTTCTATATCTTCTCCTGCTACAGCTGCTTTCCTCTCAGTTGTGTCGGGAATCCCTCTCCATTCTCGCTAAAAGTTGGTTATGGTACAGTCCACTGCAATTGCTAGTTAACAGTCACCAAGTTATGTCCCCTTCTCGCCCCCATTAGGTAGTGGATTAATACCAGTTTCAACCCTTTCAAACTTCCAAAGTTACAGCAGTTCTCCAGGAAGTGCTAGGGGGAGTGGAGAATCAGAATCCTCCTGGGAACTATTCTAAAAATAACCCTTCCTCCAGTGTGTGTGTGTGTGTGTGTGTGTGTGTGTGTGTGTGTCTGTCTGTCTGTCTGTCTGTCTGTAAATTACACTATTGCAGTAATGGGAAATAAGCCTAGGGTCTTCACATTGAGGTACATTGCTATCTGTTTTTAAATTTTGAGACAGGGTCTCACTAAGTTCTCCAGGCTGAGCTTGAACTTGTAATGCTCCTATCTCAGCTTCCCACAGTGTTGGAATTACAGGTGTTGGCCACAGTGCCCTACTCCCAGTGTTGTAGTTTAAAAAATAAGCTTCATAGATACTTCTGGTACAACCCCCTTTGTAGATTGCCACTAAGACTGAGAAAGAGGCAAGCTCATATGTGCATTTAAAAATAGATAAAACTGGACTGAGGGCCTAGCTCAGTGGTGAAGTGCTTGCCTAGTATATGCAATGCCTTTGGTTCAGTCCCCAGGTTTACAAAAAATACAAATAAATAAACTAGATATAATTTAAACCCAGTTAATCTTACTTAAAATCTCCCCAGTTCCCTCTTGCTCTTAAATTGAGGCTCATATTCCCTCTCATTATCTGTAAGGCTCTGCAGGATCTGACTCTTGCTGACCTCCTTAAACTCGTTTTAAATCACTCCCTTTGGCTCTCAAAACATCAGTCCAGAGGTGTCCTTGCAATTTCACAAGCCACCAAACCCATTCCCATCTCAGAGTCTCTCTCCCTTTACATCCCACCAAGTGATCATCACAATATGTAACTATTTATATATATACTGGGCTACTGTCTGCTCTGTGTCCCTCAGTGAAGTATAAACTGTGAAGGCAGGGTCTCTGTTTCTGTGTCTGTCTGTCTCTCTTAGATTAACATAACATGAAATTAACTATTTAAAAATGAACAACTCTGGCACTAACTACATTCACACTGTTGTGCAACCACCACCTCTATCTAGTTCCCAAATATTTTCATCACCCCAAAAGAAAGCCCCATACTCAAACAGTTGTTCCCCATTCCTCCTTCCTCCCAACCCCTGGAACCTGCCAATCTACATTCCATTCTATGGATTCACCTGCTATAGGTATTTCATATAAATGGAATCAAACAGCTATGATAGCACATACCTGTGACCCCAGCTACTCTGGAGACTGAGGCAGGAGGATCACAAGTTTTAAGGCCAGTCTGAGCAACTTCGACTCTACTTGAAAATAAAAAGATGAATGTCCCCAATAGCCCAAGGATTAAAGGCTTGGTCCCCAGACTGGCTCTACTGGGAGGTCTTTAGTTCACTGGGGTATATCCTCAGTGGGGCTTGTAGGATCCTGCCCTCTTCCTCTTCCTCTCTGCTTCTTGGCTACTGATATAAATGATTTTTTGCCCCTGCACATGCTTCTGCTATAATGTGCTGCCCCACAACAGGCCCAAACAATCACAGACTAGAGACTTCAAAACTGCGAGGTAAAATAGAGCCTTTTTCTTTGTAAGTTGAGTATATCAGGTATTCTGTTATGTGACGGAAAGCCAACTAACACACCATGTGACAACTGCTAAGATATTTATGGTACTAGATACCATGGGGAAACAAAGGAGGCCTTTGACAGGTGAAGAGATTAATGAAAACATCTTGGGGTTAGGCAAAGAAGGCAGATTAAAACTCAGAGACCAGCCGGGCATGGTGGCACATGCCTTTAATCCCAGCACTCGGGGGGCTGAGGTAGGAGGAACATTGTGAGCCCGAGGCCGGCTTGGGCTACACTGCGAGTGCAAGGCCAGCCTGAGCTACATAGTGCGACCCTGCCTCAAAAAAAACAAAAAAAACAAAAAAAAAAAAACTAGGGCTGGAAGCTTGGCTCAGTGGCTTAAGCACCTGTCTGGCAGGTACAAGGTTGTGAGTTCAATACCCAGTGCCACAATAAATAAATAAATAAATAAAAAATAAAAAATAAAACTCGAGACCCAGGCCTGGTGTGGTGGCACACACCTGTAATTGCAGCACTCGGGAGGCTGAGGCAGGAGGATTGCCGCAAGTTTGAGGCTATCCTGGGTGACAGACTGAGTTCTAGTCCAGCCTGAACTGCATGGAAATACCCCGTCTCAAAAAGACAGACAAAAAAAAAAAAAAAAAGGACAAAGGCACAAAGCAGTAAAGGGTGAGGAAAATCAGAATCAGTGTTGCTGAATCATCCTATGGAAGAAGCTCCTCTTCTGTGTGCATATTTTGGCCACAGTTCTCAGCATCCACATTTTCATAGTTAATACAACCAAGTAGATAAAACATCTGAAGCACAGAGACTTCCAACAGTGAGAGCAGATACCAGTGCACAAGAAATGGGCTTCAGTCCTGGGAGCCCAGAGCTTAGCCCGGAACACCATGAGAAACCTCAGTGGTTTCATTTGCTCTGGCGCTCCTGTGACAAGGACTTGGCAAACAAAACCCTAGGAAATTTGCAAAGGCTCCATTAGAGGGAAAATTTGCAGATGGTGTTTATAACTTTCCTTTGTTTCTTCCATCGGAGTGAATGCCAGATGTTTTCTTCTGGTTGCTAAGCTAATGTGTCATACCTAAAAAGATCTTTTGCCCAAAGATAATGAAATGTGGGTATACGCAGCTAAGAATGAACACATGGGCAACTGAATCCTGTGCCAGCTCAGCAAAGTCTGGCCTGCTGCTATGTAAAGACAAGTCTTGGTGGTACCATTCTAGTCATTTATTTAAATTGTAACATCTGGGGCCGGGCGTATAGCACAGTGCCTGCCTAGCAAGCAAGAGGCCGAGTTCGATTCCCAGTACCCAAAAAATACATAACATCTGAAAATAGACAATAGGATGATCCACATGAGACAATGTTATGCAGCCATCATAAAAAAATATCAGTTGGCCATGGTGACACGTGCCTGTAATCCCAGCACTCAGGAGGCTGAGCCATGAGAATCAAGAATTTGAGATCAGCCTGGTTTTGCTCAAGGCCAGCCTAGACCTCATCATGAGAACCTGTCCAGAGAAATGCAGGGGTCATAAAGAGCAAAATTATAGACACAGTAAAATTTAAAAAATTGCTAGGATTGGGAAAAGAAGACAAATAGGTGAGGCATAGAGCATTTGCAGGGCAATGAAATTATGCTCTATGATACAGTACTGGTGACGATAAAGCCAGGTGTGGTGGTGCATGCCTGTAATCCCAGCACTTGGGAGGCTGAGGCAGGAGGATCACTGTAAGTTCAAGACCAGCCTGGGTTACAATGTGAGCTCAAGGCCAGCCTGAACTGCATAGTGAGACCCTGTCTCAGAGAAGATAAACAAAAAACCAAAACCCAGTAATGGTGACTATGTGATACTATTTGTATGATATTAACTATTTGTGAAAAATCCATAGAACTTATGCTGAACATGGTAGAACACTCCTGTAATCCCAGCACTAGGGAGGCTGGGGCAAGAAATCCTGAGTTCAAGTCCCGGATGGACTACACTGCAAGACCTTGTCTCAAAACAAAACAAAATCTGCAGAACTGTGTAAGACAGAGTGAACTTTAATATAAGCTATGGACTTTGCTAATAATAATGTATCAATTCTAGTTTATTAATTCTAACAAATTTACCATATTAATGGAAGGTGTTACTAAAAGAGGAAACTGGGGGAGTATGTAACTATTTGCTCATTTTTTTCTATAGATTTAAAGTTATTCTAAGAATAAAGTCTAAAAAAAGGCAGGCTGGGGTCGGGTAGGGTGGGAAGAAGTAACAGGCTTCGAGCTAAAGCTAGTTTGTAATACTGTTGTAGTCTCTGGGCTCCAAGTCTGGGGCCCACTTTCTTTTGTTTGCTCCCCAGACAAGGTAGAGACCTGCATGGCACTGGAGTCTCAGACATCTCTTCCTAGTCATGCCTCAGATCCTCCAGAGGTGACTGTCTGGCTTTGGATTGGGACCCAGAGCTGTTTATAATTAGTAAACAAACCACTACCATAGGACAGCAAGGGAAGAGCCTCCAGTGGGATCTCCGACTTATCTTTTACTCTTCTTCTGGGTCCTGAAATGTCTTTATCTTCATGGTTTCTATCTATATCTCTTTTCACTATATCCAATCTATTCAGACACACTCATCTTCTTCCATTCCTTCAGTTACTGCTGATTTTCCTGTAACCCTAAATCACTAACCCCTACCTCCTTCCTGAGTTTCAGATCTGTATTTCCAGCCCCCCACTAGATGTTCCATAAGTCATTTAAGCCCACCTGCTCAAAGGCAATGTCTCATTGTCCTTGCAGGCTGCTCTCCTCCCCGCTATCTTGGTGAAGGGCACGAGGACATGGCAGAGGGCCAACACTGCCTTGTGCCGAGACAGTCACGTTGGACTCTGAGGCAACTAAAAGCCAAGGAAGATGGAGAGACTCAACCAGATGCTTAGGGTGCGCGCAACCCAAAGCAAAGCCTGGAGAAAGCCTTGAGGACTTTCATTTGCTCTCACTTGAAATCATCTTTCACTCCTCGCTCTTCCTCCTCGTTCTTAATCATTGTGTTCTGTTGATTTTACATCCCAAATCTTTCTTGGATCTGTTCTGTCCACCTTAAATCAGGTCTTCAGCTCTTCCCTAACCCACCCAACTGGCTTCTCTGCTACCTGGCTATCCTACTGTATTCTTCCTGGCAGTTTTATCCAAAGACAGCAAATAAGAACATGTCTCCCAGGACACCCACATTTGTGTGCCCTTCATTACTTTCAGTGGGGCTCTTAACCCCTTGACCTGTAGGTTTCTCAGAAAAGTCTCAGGAACTTTGTGGAGAGCTGAGAGTGAAATGGAGCATAGAGGTAGGAATACCTCCTCAGATTACCCCCATCCCAGCTTTGGCCAGGAAGCTCTGTTTTTTATTGTTTTAGATACTGAGTGACCATGCAAGATTTCCTTTAAAGAAAGGGCTCCAAAGTTCTGAATTGTTTAAAAGCTATAAGCAGGGCCAAGGTTGAAGCTCAGTGGTAGAGTGTTTCTCTCACCATCAGGGGTTCAATCCCCAGCAATATAAAAATTTTAAAATAAGTAAAAAAATAAATAAAAGCCAATGACTTACAGAAGAGTGGCCACTTAAATGTTGTAGCATGGCATAACAGGCCCTTTCCTGTCCTCACCCTCTCTTGCAAGCTTTATTTTCTACCAATAGCCCATGTAGTCTATCATCAAGCCACGCTGAAGTTACCTTCCCTAAATATGCTAAGCCCTTCCAAAGCTGTATTTTCTTTCTACCCCTCAAAGCAAGGGTTTTATCTCATTTGCCACAATGTCCCCACTACCTAGGACCATATTTTTTTACAAAGTTAAGTATTCAGGACATATTTATTAAATGAATAATTGTTTTTTCCTAATTCTCTGCCCTGCAAGCATCAGCTTATTCTTCAAGGCCAACTCAAGTATCACTGCCTCTGGAACTTTCCGTGACTTCCTACTATCCCCACCTTACAATTGCCACGATCAATTTGTTGCTAGCATTTTCGTTTTTCGTGGCACTCAGTCTTCTCTGTAAGAATACACAGCGTGCTGTGGCTTTTGTTTGTGATTCATCTTCACTCACAAACTCTCCAGCGTGAACTCCAGGACAACAAGGACCTTTCAGAAACAATGTCTGCTCAGGAAATAACTCTGATGATAAACGCTAACTCCACCTCTCACCCCAAAAACCCAATTCTAAGTTTGTCCTGATCAACAGTTAACCCATTACCCCAGAAGGGTAAAACCGGCTCAACCTTGACAGTTAACTTGGACTGTCAAGTTCTTGAGGGTTTTTTTTTTTTGAGGGGCAGGTGAGTGGCACACAGGGTCTCACTATGTAGTTCAGGCTAGCCTTGAACTCCCTAGGTAGCCCAAATTGGCCTTGAACTCATAGTGATCCTCCTGACTCAGCCTCCTGAGTGCTGGGATTACAAGCATGTGGCACAATGCCTGGCTTCAAATCCTTGTTTGTTATCCTCTCAGTCTCTTGGACTAATTCGTGACTTCCCACCTAGGTTCCTGGATTTTTTTCTTCTTTATTCCCTTAGTTTAGACATTTGCACCTTGTTGCCGATGGGCCTGTACTAAGTACTAAGTCGGTTCACTTAGTACTAACAGCTGACTTTAACCCTTAACCTATCTGTTCTTCTAATTCTAGTTAACGTGCCCTGGTGAAACATACAGCATCTATAAACAAATGGCCACTGACATAGGTGCTAACACCTCTACAAGTAGAGAACAGGTAAAAATCTTGAGGGATCAAGGAAGTGAAAGATTTGGGAAGGCCAGTCACCAAGAAAACCAGTTAAAATTGAGATGTATGCTGGCTGTCATGGTGCATACCTGTAATCCCAGCACTCAGGAAGCTGAGGCAGGAGGATTGCCATGACTTCCGGGCCAGCCAGGGCTGTCGCCCCCCCACTCCAAAGGAAAGCCCGGTAGCTGGAGTTTCTGTTGTTTTTGTCAAGTTTCAACCAGCTGCTTTTCCAACTCAGCATCCCAGTCATGCTTGCCTTTGCCAGAGCAATTATCCATTTGAAAGAACAATCTTTCCACTTCCCTAGGAAAACACCTCTCACATAAAGAAATGGGTCAACCACAGCAGACCTATTTGCCAAAATTAACTAAGCGACTATCTTGGTTACTTTTCTCTCATTGCTGAGACAAAATACTTGATGCCCAAAATGAAGGGAGGAAAGGTTTATTTAGCTTACAGTTTTTAGAGGTTTTAGTCCATGCTCAACTGGTTCCAAGGCAGGGTGGCATGGCTAAGGGGCAATTGTCCATGGCGGTTGTGGCAGATTCCATAAGCAGCAAGAGTGAAAAGGACAAAAGGGGGAAAGCACACCTCCTTCCTTCTCTCTTTTTTTTTTTATTTTTTTTTTTATTTTTTTTTTTGCGGCACCGGGGATTGAACTCACAGTCTTGCGCCTGCCAGGGCAGGCGCTTAAGCCACTGAGCCAAACTCCCGGCCCTGGTTTTTTGAGGCAGGGTCGCACTATGTAGCTCAGGTCAGCCTTGCACCGCGTTGTAGCCCAAGCTGGCCTGGAACTCACAACGCTCCGCCTACCTCAGCCTCCCGAGTGCTGGGATCTCCTTCCTTCTCTTATATCGTACGCTGGCTACCTGCCCCTGGGCAGGTGCAGCACTCACACCACCAATCCCAGTGCTAGACAGTGAACCAACCACAAACACTAGACTCAGTCACCTTCAAAAGTCCTGCCCCCCATCACCACGTGAGGCTTTGGGGGGACATTTAAACACAAACCATAACATTCCACCCCTGGCCCCCCAAAGACTCATGCACATCCTGTATGCAAAACTCTCCAAGAGTTGCCAAAGTCCTAACAGTTTCAGCATCCCTGAAAAGTCCAAGTCACAAGCCTCCTTCAAGATCTAAGGCAAACTCTTAGTTGTGGCCCCCTGTACAAATGAAACAAAGGTAAACACTTCCAGCATTCAATGGCACAAGATAAACATTACCATTCCAAAGGTACAAACAGAGGGATACAAAGGAATGAGACCAAAGGAAAGCCAAAATCCAGCAGGGCGAACATTAAATTCTGGAGTTCCAGAAGCAATCTGGTTGTGAGCTCCAAAAGGCTTGAATGCCTCCACCCCACAGGCCTTCTGCTGGTTGTAGCTCCCACGGCTTCCCTCTTGTGCTGGCTTTGTTTCCTCCTTACAGGTTTCCTTAGACGATCCATGCTCTTGGCTTTTTCAAATTTCTGGGGTCTCCACCTCACCTTCGTTTTCACACTCACAGCTTCACACACTACCCTCTCAGGGGCATACTGCCTGGCCTCCCAGGCCTTCTGATATCAGGGTGGAGGCCTTTTTAAGCTCAGAATTCTTGCATTCTGTATGTACTTAAAACCAGCACCATGTGGATGATGCTGAGGTCTGTGACCAGCTGGAGCAATAGCCAGGCTTCCCTCTCTCTTGGCTGGAGGGGTCAAGGGCCTGGATTTCTGGGCACTCTGAACCTGATTCTGATGAACAAATTTTCTATGTTGCCATTTTGGAACCTTGTGTGGCCTTCACCGCCATTGTGGAACTTGGTGCTCTGTGGCTTTCTCCCCAAAGCTAAGTCTTTAACTTTTGAAATTTTGAGGCTGCAAAGGGTGGAGACCCACCACCACTTCCCATGATGCCTGGGCCATCTTTTCTATTCTTCTGTTCTTTCTCAGCACTCGAGATCCCAGCTTTATCTTTATAGTCCACAGTTTTACTGAAGCTTTCTTTCTGGCCAAACTCACAACATTTTAAAACATCCTTCTGGGCTCTGGGCTCTTGATTTGCAACATGAATATGGCTAAAAGCCCCCAACAATAGCCATGCCACCACCTCAACATTCTACTGCCTTGAAATTTCTTTTGCAAGATTAATTAACTTGCCACCCTTAGTCTTAGGCAAAGTCTCTGGACACAAAGAAAATGCAGACAAACTTTCTACCAAGCCATAACACACATTATCTAGAGTCCAATAACCAATGCAGTCCTTCTTCCCAGCAGAAACCTCTCAAGCCTGGTCTTTACTGGTTTTCTGGTCTGCTGCACTCTGACCAGAATCTTCCATACAGAACAGCCTAAACTGTTCCAGCTGTACTCCTTTAGGCAGCATCTTTGAACCTTTCCAAACTATTTCCACAAGCCATTCCCAAAGGCTCTTGAACCACATGGTCAGGTATAGTCACAGCAATGACCCCACTCCTGGTACTAAATTCTGTCTTTGTTACTTTTCTCTCATTGCTGAGACAAAATACTTGACACCCAAAATGAAGGAAGGAAAGCTTTATTTAGCATACAGTTTTAGGAGGTTTCAGTTCATGCTTACCTGGTTCCAAGGCAGGATGGCATGGCTAAGGGCGGCTGTGGCAGATTCCAAAAGTGGCATGAGTGAAAAGGGCAAAAAGGGAAAAGCACGCCTCCTTTCCTCCCTTTATTGTATGCCAGCTACCCACCCCTGGGCAGGTACAGCACTCATACTGCCAATCCCAGAGCTAGATAATTAACCAATCACGAATGCTAGACTCAGCTACCTTCAAAAGCCCCCCCCCCATGACTGCATGAGGCTTTGGAGGGACATTTAAACACAAACCATAATAGTGACCAATTTATAAATTATATGAACTTTTAAAAACTACTTTTGGGTGTGTGGTAATGGGGATGGAACCTAGGGGCCCACACATGCTAGGAATCTTTCTACCACTGAGCTAAATCCCTGAATGTCTCTAAATTTTTAAAAAAGTTTGAGAGAAAGCCTTCCTAAGTTATCTAGGCTGGCCTCACAGCCAGGCTCCTAGCACAGCCTCCAGCGCAGCTGAGATTACAGGTGTATGCTACTGCACCCACTTAAAACCTACTGTTTAAAAACATGTGACAGCTATTTCTATTAGATGGGATTATTTCAATAGCCTTAAGGATATTGAAATTTAACTGGTTCATTAAAAAATGAAAGCTATGGCTAATATACCACTGAGGAATTAGAAAAAATAAAAATACGGTATCTGACCAAAAAAATGACATTTTAAGTGACTGCGGTGTAGCCCAGTTGTAGAACTCTTACCTAGCTGCTGAGAGGTCCTAGATTTGATCTCCAGCACCAAAAAAAACCAAAAAAACAAAACAAAAAAAAACCAAAAAAAATCAGGCGCAGTGGCACATGCTTTTAATCCCAGCACTAAGGGGGCAGAGTGGGGAGTACTTCTGTGAGTTCAAAGCCAGCCCAGGCTACACAGTGAGTTCAAGGTCAGTCTACATAGTGAGACCCTGTCTCAAAAACAAAAACAAAAAAAATTAAAATTACCTGAAGCTGAAAAATCCTGTCAAAATCAGACAAATTTGGGTGTCCAACAAGGAAAGATTGGGATATTAATTTGTGGCAATTTGATTTGTGGCAATTTGAAGAGTTGGAAACTTGTGGCAATTTGAAAAACTGTTTATCGTAAATGAACAAAACCATTCATAGCCACAAATGAGAAATGAGAATGGCTTGAAGGGGTTACTATGAAATATTTTATGAATTAGGTTCAGATTTGATATGTAGCCAGGTGTGGTGGCATGCATGCTCATAATCCCAGCACTTGGGAGACTGAGGCAAGAGGATTACCAGGAGTTCAAGGCCAGCCTGGGCTACATAATGAGTTCAGGGCCAGGCTGAACTACATAGTGAGACCCTGTCTCAAAACACCAAAAAAAAAAAAAAAAAGATTGATATGTATTAGCCAGGAATGTTTGTGGAGATCCAAACAAAACAGAACAAAAAATAAACATGCTAAAAGTGAAGTAAAGTAAGAAATTTACTAGGAAACAGTAGCAGCAACCATAACACAAATACATTTTGCCAGAAGTAACATATAAGGTGATAAGCAAACTAAGAAACTGGCGAACAGAAATTTCTAAAAATGCTAAAACTTCCCACATGAAAGTGAAATTTTGATTGATATTGAAAAAACATTTTTCTGAATATGAAATACTTCCATAAAGACTTAAAACAAAGAAAGAAACAAACAAAAACCATCTGTATGAGGCAGGTGGACTACAGTGAATTTGAGGCCAGCCTGAACTACACAGTAAGACCTTGTCTCAAAAATCTAACCAAACCAAACCGAACCAAAAAAACAAAAACAAAACAAAAAACAAAACACCAAAAAAAAAAAAATCCAGCTGTATTGAAATACAATGGACCACCAATTGCCCTCATTTAAATTGTAAACAATACATTATGCCATGTACAAATAATTCTTAAACTATTGCCATGAAGATACAATAAAAACTTGCAAATTAAAAATTCCCAGAAATCTCCAAAATCTGTCAAAAACAACCTCTACAATGGTAGCTACTGGAAACTTTATGAAGAGGTAAGAGAAAAAGCACCTTTTTATTGGAGAACTGGTAACAAGGTTTCTTCCCACTTTGCTCTTTGGAGCAGTTTGAGGCTGGTATGAGCTGAGGGCTGTCCCTGGCAAGCATTCTTGCTCTGTTCTCTTCTGACAGAGGACACTAGGGCAGGTGATGGGCAGCCTTACTGGCCAGAAGAGGTGGTGGTCTCTGGACAGACCCAAATTCTCGTTTTTACTACACCTTTGGTTAAGGGGTAGAGAAGCAGAGCTAAAACAGAAGAGGCAATGGAGGTTGCTGTCACAAAGCTAAGCTCTTCCACAAAGAAATTGCCCTTCCACAAAGAAAACCAAGGTGTTAGGTCACAGACTCTGGTCCTTCACTTCCTAAATATTTGAGTGCATGCTCTATAGGCATTGTTTGAGATGCTGAAGCTACAACAGCAAACAAGAAAACACATATTATAGAAAAAATGAATAAATAGAGATAGACAGTGATGTTCTAGTAAATTCTTAATAGTCAATTCTCAGAACAAAACAAAACAAAACCCTGATTTGTAACTTTTGACAATTTAAATACTTCCCATCGTGGCTGTTTTCAAGTGACCAATGTGACATTATTACATACACAGCTGGGAAGAGATGGGTTTGATTGAGTCTGGCCAGAGCACTGTTGGATATTTACCCTAACTTTTCTCCTCAAGTTGTCAATATAAACAGAGTCAAAGCAATGATAAAACTATCATACGAGAAAGCCAACCAACGAAGATAGCCTAAGGATACCACTCAGGCAGGTCGTGCTGACAAATACCTGAGCTCCTCAGGAAGCTGAGGCAGGAGCTTCTCTTGAGGCCAGGAGTTTGGCGCTAACTTGGGCAACATAATGAGACTCACATCGAAGGGGAGAAATGAAAGCAAAGGCATCATTCATAGTCTAGAGGTGGATAAAAGGTCATTGCAGGGCAAGAAATACAATTCTTAGAACTTACACTGGACACCAAGACTGCCGACACCATTAATAAGTCAGCCTGCCACCCCCATATACAGAATAGTGAGGCCTGTTCAGGTCTGTCCGTTTATCCATGCAATGACATAGCAGTTGTGCTTCCCCTAGGGGAGTTATAGTAAATGAGACAGCGGATACACACAACTGTCTTGTGGGGGGAATGTGGTGGGTGGGCTCACAAATCTTCAAATTTCACTGCACTGAGGCACTCAGCCCACGCCTCAAGCTCAGGACAAGGATGGAGGAAAAGCCAAAGACACAAAGTGACACCACAGATGCAGGACGAGAAAGGCCCAGTTTGGGCTCAAGGCAAATATTTTGAGAAAGTGCTCTCAACTGAGATCTAGAGGCTTTAGGAGGGGAGACGTCTGACATGGAAGTTGAATAAAGGGTCTTGGATGGAGAGATCCAAGAGGTTGGTCTCTTTTTTCACCCCCATTTTTAAGGTCTCATTGTTAACTTCTGGGCAGGGTGAGGGTGAGCAGACACACAGGTACATTTGGGAGGAAAGTGAGGAAGAGAAAGTTGGTCACCAAACCTTTGCTGGGGAACAGAAATACAGTGTGTAGCAGGACACACTAAAAGGATTCTTCAAGTATTGCTACAGCCTGGCCAAACCAATTCTTTCTTTCTTTTTCTTTCTCTCTCTCTCTCTCTCTCTCTCTCTCGCTCGCTCGCTCTTTCTTTTTTTTCTTTCTCTCTCCCTCTCTTTCTCCTTCTTTCTCTCTTTTTTTTGAGCTGGGGTCTCACTGTGCAGTTCAGGATGGCCTTGAACTCACTTTGTAGCCCAGGCTGGTCTCGAACTCACAACAATCCTCCTGCCTCAGCCTTCCGAGTGCTGGGATTATAGATGTGTGCTACCACACCCGGCAAATTCCGCTTTTTGTTGTTGTTTTTGTTTTGTTTCGTTTTTTGGTGGCAGGCAGGCGCTTATGCCACGGAACTAAACCCCCAGCCCTCTCAAACCAATTTTCTATCCCAGGTGGAGGATTGACTTGTGGTCTGGGGAGTTTTGCTGCTGTTGCTGTTGTTGTTGTCATTGTTGTTGTTCTACTACCCGGGGCTTCACACTGAGTTTACATCCTCAGCTCTTTCTACATTTAAAGATAAGGTCTCTGGTAAGTTGCTACCTTGCCCAGCCTGGGCTGAATCTGCAGTCCTCCTGCCTCAGCCTCCCCAAGAACTGAGATCACAGGTCTGTAGCAACACGCCGAGGGCCGGAGGAATTTGACAGAGAGGAAACTCCCGCTCACAACCTGAGCAACATTCTCAACACTGCTGAGCGCGCAGGCAGTCCCGCGGCCGCAGGTGTTCAGGCAGAACCACGAGGCGAAAATATGTAGGGAAGGACACCCTTTTGTTTTCTTCTAGAGCCATTATTCTCTCCAAAAACACATTTTATTTTCACTTTGTTTTAGTTAGTAATGATAACCGTGAGTCAAATATGTGCTTTCTGCCGCATAGGCCACAAGCTCGCCTATGTTTATCTACCTCGCTTACCCCTTCTGTTATTTTACTTTCTGCTTGCCCCACTAATCTCAGCCAATCGCACTGAGATATCGTAGAGACGTCATGAGTTTCCAGGAAGATCAGAAAGGGTCTCCTAGTTGGAGCGCCCCCGCCTGGCGGTGGCGACGAAACGGTCTGAGCGCGTGGCCGACTCGAGATAACGGCTCGCAAGCAGCGGAGCCAGCCGCGCGTGGCGTCAAGAGAAGCGAGGAGCGGCCGGGCGAGGACGAGGGACAGTGAGACGACTCTTGATCAGTGAGAATTTAGGGTCTGTTAGTTTGCTTGGGTTCATGGCGATTTCTACCCTGGCTTTCTCTTTTCTTTTTTCTTTCTTTCTTTCTTTCTTTCTTTTTTTTTTTTTTTTTGAGACGGGGTCTCACAATGCAGTTCAGGCTGGCTTTGAACTCACTTTGTAGCCAGGCTGGCCTCGAACTCGCATCGATCCTCCTGCCTCAGCCACTTGAGTGCTAATGCACTGGCTTTCTCATCAAGTCTGTGGAGACCTAGCTCAGGGCTGGCTTCACCAGCTCACACTTTAGTTAACACACTCACTGAAGAGGTTTTTTTTTTTTTCTTTTCTTTTCTCTCTCTTTTTTCTTTCTTTTTAAAAGATAGTGGCTTCCTATATAGCCCAGGCTGTCCTTGAACTCGGCAATCCACCTGCTTCATCCTCTCACATGCTGGGATTACAAGCGTGTGCCACTGTGCCCAGCTCTCCATATGTTTTAAATACCGACCTCCTTTAAAAGCCCTCATGACCATGAGTGTATACTTCCCTTTCCCAACTAGACAGAAGCAGTTTCCCCGGCAAGAAGTGGCTTTAGATCCTGCATCCAAGTGGTGGGCAGAGTTCCTCACACAAATATTTGTACGTATTTTATCAGTTTCCTTCAGTTGTAGTCGCTGAACACCCATGACCACTTTAGGCGCCTGGGTTCTATCTGAAAGATCCCTGCGTTGGTGGCTGGTACAGGCTTACAGCGGATGAGAGACACCAATTACAGCCCTGACAGCTAAGCATGAGTATGTTATGGGAAAAGAAAGCAGAATCATAGATAGAAGGTGTGGGCGCTGACGATTGAACAAAGGCTGGTCAGGGTAGGTCTCACTGCAGAGAGAACTGAATTGGGTAGTGTTGGGGGAGTGTCTTAGTTACTTTTCACTTGTTGCTGAGACAGAATACCTGATGCCCAAAATTAGGAAAGGAAAGGTTTATTTCTTACAGTTCTCAGGAGTTTCTGTCCATACTCAGCTGGCTCCAAGGCAGCATGGCATGGCGGGGCAGCCATTCATGGTGGCCACCAAACAGCAAGGTGAACTGGCATGAAAAAGAGCAAGACGCACATTCCTCCTGCCCTTACTCTGTATGTCAGCTCCAGTCCTGGGCAGGTGCAGCACTCACATCGCCAATCCCAGCGCTAGACAGCAAACCAATCACAAACACCAGACTCAGCCCCGTCCAAATTACATGAGGCCTTGCGGGGACACAGGATCCCACCAATACAGGGAGTGAATCCCAGGCAGAGAGAAGAGACAGTGTGAAGGGCAGAATGTGCTCTTGAATATAAGTAGAAGGTGAGAATGCCAAACTTGTACCTGAAGTCTGGTGCTGGTGACCCAAGAATCCGTGTTCAGTTTCTTCTGGTCACCTGCCCTTCTGCAGCCAACCCTCTCGGGACTGGAGTGGAGGGGCTAGACTTTCAGTTCAATCCTTCAATTTTAGGATATAGTCTACAGAATAAGCCAAAGGAATTTTAAAAAATAGTTTCCACTTAGGATGCTACTTTATTTCTCCTTAACCAAATGTGAAATCTTAGTTTTCAGAATCTGAACCTGTCTCTGCAAGGGTGAAAGGTCAGAGCTGTGGAGGTGGTGGGTAGGTACGAGGAAGATGGTCAGTAGATAGTATGAAAATGAAAAGGATAACTGGGCATGGTGGTGCACACCTGTCATTCCAGCACTTGTAATTCCAGTTTGAGGCCAGCCTGGGCTACAAAGTAAGTTCACAGCCAGCCTGAACTGCTTAGTGAAACCCTGTTTTAAAGAAAAGAAAAGAAAAGAAAAGAACTTCCATCCACCCCACCCCCTGGCATTCCCTAAGGTCTTTCTTATACCGATTATGGGCATAGGTATGTATTCATGGGAAAAACCAACTATCTTGGTTTATAGTGATCAGAGATGGGTAATTGTTTTTTCAGCTAAGACTGACAGCAGAACATGGACAATACAGACATAAAATTCACACCAAGGTCAACTTTGTTGAAGGTAATATCAGCAAACAAAGAGAGATTAATAGGAGGTCTCATGTTAACCTCTAGGGAGTTATTTGTGCTGATGTGGCCCATCATAGTATAAGTAGTCTGGATTCATGGAAAGTACAGCAGCAGTGAAAGACTTCAGCATTGGCCTGCAGACAGAATGCCTAGGTTTGCATCTTGTGTGGTGGTGCACATCTGTAACCCCAGCACTTGGGAGGCTGAGGCAGGAGGATCACTGGGCTACATAGTGAGTTTGAGGCCAGCCTGACATATATAGTGAGACCTTGTCTCGGAAAACTATAAAGAAAAAAAAAAAAAGAATGCCTAGGTTAGCATCAGGGCTTTGCCTCTTTTTTTCCCCCCAGTACTGAGGATTGAACCAGAACCTTCACACTAAGGTATATCCTCTGCCCTTCAAAAAATATCTTATATACCTTTCAAAAAGCTTGACATTTTGTAGCTGCTCAATAATTGTTTGCAAAAAAAAAATTGCAGGAACAATATATGAATATAAGCAGTTCCACTTTGGCCTCTTGTACTTTTTCCAAGAGTTGTTAATTGACATTGGTGTTTTGAAACTTCCTTCGGAGTTTGGGTGCTTTATTTAAATATTTTCAGTGATAACAGATCTTCCTAGGAAAGGGGTGTAACTCAGAGCTAAGTCTGGCAAATAAGATGACTGAATAATACCATTTTTGTTCAAAAGTAATAGAATAATGTAGCTAGGCATGGTGGTGAATGGTTGTAATCCCATCTAGTTGGGAGGCTGATTCAGGAAAATTGCAAGCTCAGATCCAGCCTGGATAACCTAGTGAGACCCAGTCTCAAAAATTACAAAAAAAAATTTTTTTGAGGGGGATGTATTTTAGTGATAGAACTTAACATGTGTGAGGCCCTGGGTTCATTCCCCGGTACTCCACCTCATAAAAAAGAAAGAAAATTAATTTAGTAAAGACAGTTTTCTTTCTTATATATCTTATAAACCAGTTTTAAATAACTTCCAAAAGAAGTTGTGAATAATGGTCACCTCTGGAATAAGCACAAAGCCACCTAAAGTGCTTATTTTGAAACATTCATTTAGAAGTCTAAATCTTGATAAGCCTATTATCTTACACATGTATAAAAAGGACAAAAAAATTTTCAGACTAGCATAGAAGTAGGATAGACCTATACAAAACCCAGTGTTTGAAAATTCATGTACAAAATTAGTAAAGTTTAATACATAGCAGCATCACAAAAAAAAAAAACAAAACAAATTTTCTTAGAAAAAATTACCTTGAATTTTTTCCCTTTTTTTTTTTTTTTTAACAGTGGGGATTGAAGCCAAGGCCTTTTGCACTGAACTACATTTCCAGACCTTTTTAAAAATTATTAATTTTGAGACAGGATGTTACTATATTGTTCAGGCTACACTTGAATTTGCAACCCTCCTGCTTCAGCCTCTCAGAAGCCTGG
Source organism: Dasyprocta punctata (assembly GCA_004363535.1). Taxonomy (NCBI): domain Eukaryota; kingdom Metazoa; phylum Chordata; class Mammalia; order Rodentia; family Dasyproctidae; genus Dasyprocta; species Dasyprocta punctata. The sequence continues at coordinate 90,161 of RJWM01002397.1, forward strand.
GATTATAAGTGTGCACTGTCATTCTCAGTTTTAATGGAATTTTGAAAGGAAGCAAGGAGTAGATTGGTGGTGAATAGAGCAGTAGACACTTTTAACTCAGCTAAAGTAGTTAATCCAAGGTTCGCTTGCTGAATGTGGAGGCAGATTAGAAAGAAATGAATTAATTGTTCTGATATTTTCAAAGGTCCTAAAGAGAGAGACCTGATTAAACATTTCTCCCTTACATCAGAGAACAGGACTTTAGTGACCATGTTCTCTAGATCCAGGTAATTTTTCGCTGGACAGTGTCACATAAACTCTGCCAAATTTTCTCTCTCTAAAGCCCATTTTTCGTGTTTCCATGCTGACACCCTTCTGTTGGTTCAGTCTAATACATGGAGGTTATTTAATAATAAGGATGAGTATAACATAGTCTTATTTATGAATCTCACTACTCAAATATTCCTTCATTGTTTTTCATATTTGCCATGTTTTTTTCCTGTATGCATAGGCCAAACTTAGAGGAATAGATACAAGAAGTACTTTTAGTACACCCACCCTGCTGATGTTCTTTTTTTTGGTACCGGGGATCGAGCTCACAACCTCGTGCCTGCCAGACAGGCACTTAAGCCACTGAGCTAAATCCCTGGCCCTATTTTTTGAGACAGGGTCTCACTATGTAGTCCAGGCCAGCCTAGAACTCACTTTGTAGCCCAGGCTGGCCTCAAACTCACAACGATCCTCCTGCCTCAGCCTCCCCAGTGCTGGGATTAAAGGTGTGCACCACCACACCTGGCTTCCTGCTGATGTTCTTGCTGCCGTTTCTCCAGACTAATAAGATGTTAGGAAAGGGGCTGACCTAACAATACAAAGAAAGAATTTTCTACTTCCTTTTCCCCCACTTTCTCCAGCGTGACTGTTGCTTTTCTTTTCCCCCAGCTTTTGACCTTTCTCTGCAGGATGGCAGTGCTTCTGTTTGGTGTCTGGACCCTGCTGATCTTGATTCCTTGCCCAGGTGAGGCTCTCTGGGAAAGTTTCTTTAGTGTGTGCTGGAACGCAGGCGGCAGGTCAGGGAGGACAGGGATGGGAACTCCTGAGTAGGGTGACACTTCAATGTTAGTTCATCCGGGTCCTTGGGAGAGATTTCTATTTACTGGATCACTGAGACATAGAACCCTTAGATGTCTTTGTCTTTTAATTGGGACAACCCAAATTAATAAATCATCAGAGACAACTTTTCCTAGGAAGTATGCTTTCTCCACTTGGCTCTCTGGTGTCCCAAAACTGTCTTGACTTTTTCTTCTCAACATTTGTGACATGATGAGCCACAGTGGGTAATAGAACAGGACTCGTAGCTCAGGTCAATGGCAAGAAAGAGACTCCAAAGCCTTAGCCAGTCACATTTCTGTAAGAGTTGTACATTCCCAGAGGGGACTTAGATTTGGTAGATGCAGTGCGTGGATGCAATGGGCTGGCTAAAGGGGACCTGTAGGTAAGGCTGCAGCAGACTGTGACATCCACCTACATCAGGTGTATGACGCCTATCTGATGTCTCCCACAGGACATGAGATTTCTCTAATCGACTTGGGCTAGCTTTTGGTCACTGGGACATAATACCTAGGAAAACCGATTTAAAAGGAGGAAAGGGTTATTTTGGCCCATGGTTTCAGATGCTTCAGTCCATGGTTGCTAGACCACATTGTCTTAGGGACTGTGGTGAGGCAGAGCATCTTACAGGAGTTGTGATAGAGCAAATCTGCTTGCTTCATGGCAACGAGAAAGCAAAAAGAGTGGGGATGGAGTCCCAGTGTCCCCTATGGCATGCTCCCCATGAGCTAATTTCCTTTCCCTAAGCCCTACCTCCTGAAGGTTCTTCCCCCTTCTCAGGATAGCCACAGCCTAGGGGCCAAGCCCATTTAGCGTACGGACCTCTGGGTGACATTTAAGACCCAAATCATAACACAGACTAAACTTACAGGCATCCCAAACCATTGGTTGCCTTAGCATTGAAGTGAAATGGAAGAATTGGAGAATTCCATGGGAAACAAGTAATCATAGCCAGTGGTTATGGGTTCACAGTTTGGGCTGCAGAAAGGTCCCCAGGAGGCTTGTTTTGTTCTCTGGCATGTTTCCAGGTCCCATCTTTACAAATTTGTAACCACTCAATCTGAGGGAGTTGGAATCTGCAATTTTACAAGCATTCCAGGTGATTCGCATGAAAGCAGTCCTTAATTATAATTTGAGAGGAAACACTGCTTTAAGGTATAAATTTTTAAAAAAGTTTTTTTACTCAGGGGCCTGCTAACCCTATGAATATCCCCAGTAGCCAAACCTGGGGAGTGTCCAAGAATTCTGAAATCTTATGAAGAGAGTGGTTCCCTGGGCATGATTTTAACAACTCCATTGATTCCATGGTGACATCTAGATCTGAAGGGAGAAGATGCATAAAAGGAGTAGTGGTGGAATCGAGGCAGTCACTTGTTTATTAAAGGTCTTTTCTTGTCCAGTTCCCTGAACTTTTTAAATCAGGGCAGTTTCCCTACTCTCTAACCTAGAATTATGGAGAACAGACTATTTTGTCTGGGTCTAGTGATCCTCACCAGAGTCTTCGGCATCTGCATTCATTTCAGGGGCCAGAGGAGAGCTCTTTGAGGTTTCAGTTTGGCCGAGTCAGGCCCTTGTGGGCTTTGGACAGTCCTTGGTGGTCAACTGTAGCACCACCTGCCCAGACCCAGGGCCCAGTGGCATCGAGACCATCTTTAAGAAAACTCAGGTGGACACAGGGCACCAATGGAAAGAGTTTCTCCTGGAGAATGTCACAGAAAACTCTGTCCTGCAGTGCTTCTTTTCTTGTTCCGGGGCCCAAAAGGATGCAGCCCTTGACATCACTGTGTATCGTGAGTAGGGTGGAAAGTTGGGGAGGATGGGAGGAGTGGGGAAAGAGGAATATGTCTGTATTTATTTAGAGAAGGACTAGGAATTTCTCTTAGGGGAGAGAATTGGGGCTTTTTTTTTGCGGCTCCGGGGATCGAACTCACAACCTTGTACCTGCTAGACAGGCGCTTAAGACACTGAGTCAAACTCCTCGCCCTAGTTTTTTGAGGCAGGGTCGCACTATGTCGCTCAGGTCGGCCTTGTGCTCGAGTTGTAGCTCAAGCTGGCCTTGAACTCACAACGCTCCACCTACCTCAGCCTCCCGAGTGCTAAAGGCCTGCGCCACCATGCCTGGCTAGAATTGGGGCTCTTAATAAAGATTTTTGTCATAGTGTCAGGAATTCTAGAGCCAGTTACTTCTGTTCCCTTCTGGGATTTATGTCATTAGTAGACTGTAGAGGGCATCCAGACATCTTTGCTTGAGAATATCCTCACATACAGGAAGCAGATGCTAATAATGCTAACTTCTAAATCAAATAATGCTCAATTCTAAGTCAAAGAAGTGTGAAAGTGGTGCTGATTTATTTGCTCCGATGTCTTAGAATAAAAAGAAAGAAAGGAGAGTATTTTCAAACTGGGATGGTTAGCAAAGTCTATGAAAAAGAAGGCTCTCAAGCTGCCCTTCTGTAGAATGGAGAGGCTTTGAATTGTTGGGGCAGGCGAGGAGGATCTTTCAGGGGGAAACCAGCATTGACAAAATTACAGCTTTTAAGAGTCAGTGGGATCTGTATGAGCAAAGTACTCAGGTAGAATGGAGTTTTTGGGTGAAATAAAATTCTCTCGAATGGCAGCAACAGTCAAAAGCAAAGGACCTCCCTCTACTGTCAGATTTCTTGGCGGCTTGTACCACCTTTGATGGGCAGAAGAGCCAAAAGACTGACAGGAAGATAGTTTATCAGTTGCAGTGACCTTTCTGGAGAGGTGGGCAGCCCTCTGACATCAAGCCCTGCCTTTTTGTCTTAAAGAGCCGCCAGAGCAGGTGATCCTGGAGCTGCAGCCTGCCTGGGTAGCCGTGGATGAAGCCTTTACGGTGAAATGCCTTGTGCCCCATGTGGCACCCCTGGAGCACCTCACCCTTACCCTTTTCCAGGGAAACCAAGAACTGTACAGAAAGAACTTCATGAGCTTGGCTTTGGCCCCTCCAAGAGCTGAGGTCACTCTCAGTATCACAGCCCAGAGGGAGAATGACAGGTGCAATTTCTCCTGCAGTGCAGAACTGGATTTGAATGCACAAGGAGGGGGGTTCTTTCATGGCAGCTCAGCCATCAAGGTACTCCGGATCTTTGGTGAGTCAAGAGTCCAGGCATGGAAGGAATCCTGGGGCTCATTTCGTTCATTTTGCCATGGCCTTTGGGTCCAAGTTCCCACAGGCTTCAGGGTGAGGTTGCAAGGGTCATGGAGCGCCAGCTCTACTTTTAACTCATCTTGGGGGAGAAAAACCATTTAGCACCACTCCCTGCCTACCTGGCACATGATTGACCACGGCTTTTTCCTTTCTTTTTATTTTCCTTTTCCTAATTTCTTGGCAGAATTCCTTCAGCGTCCTCAGATCTGGGTCTCTTCAATTCTGGAAGTTGGAATGGAAGAATCTGTGAGCTGTGAGGTGGCTAGGGTGTTCCCACCCAAAGAAGTTGTATTCCATATGTTTCTGGGAGGCCAGGAGCTGAGCCCCTTCCTCTCCTGGAAGGGAGACACAGCGTGGGCTAATGCCACTGTTCAGGCCATGGAGACTGGCGTCCAGGAGCTGTCATGTTTTGTGTCTCTGGGTCCAGTGGAACAGAAAACAAGGCAGCCAGTGCTTGTCTATAGTAAGTGAGTGCCTTTTCTCTTCCCTTGTGGGTTCTCTGCCACTGAAAACTTACACAGTAATGGGTTGGTGACTTTTGCCAGGCATGCGTTTCCTCTTTTTCTGACAAATGCAGGCAAGTTGTGTTATGACAGCGGTTCTCTCCAATCTTCACCCTGTTTCCTAAAGACATGCTGCTTGAAGAGTGATTATGGATGCTTGAATTTCACTCTAGAGCAATTATGAGAGGCAAGAAAGAGACCTGCAATATGAAAAGACATCTTGCTTTCCTTGTAGCAGAGGCATAGCAAATGTGTGCATGCTACCTTTGTTGAAATAGGAGCTCTCAAATCTCTAAACCTCTTGGTTTTGCCTTCCATTCAGGCTTTACAGAAGCAGTAATGGTATCCAGAGTCTTTTCTCTTTTGTCTGCCTACCCAAGGGAGAACACCAGCAGCAAGAGTATAGAAGTTGCTGCCAGTTTTGAAAAATGTGTTTAGTCCCCCCCCCCCGCCTTTTGTTTTTTATAGGTTTCCCTCCACCAGTCCTAGAGATAGAAGAACCATACCCCGTGGCAGGGACAGATGTTAATGTAACCTGCTCAGGGCATATATTAACATCACCCAGCCCTACTCTTCAGCTTCAAGGAGCCCGAGATCTCGCTGCCTCTGGGGAAGCTGCCTGGTTTGTATTTACTGTCAAAGAGGAGGATGATGGCCGAAATTTCTCCTGTGAGGCCTCTTTGGAGGTGCAGGGTCAGCGACTGGTTAAAACTACTGTGACTCAGCTCCATGTTTTATGTGAGTGGAAACCTGATCTTTTTTTTTTTTCTTGTCAAAAAGGATTCTTTTTCTATTTCCAGAGATCTTGGCCAGTGGTTTCATTATTTGAGCGGCCACATTTTTTTTCCCTCAACAATAAAATCAAAGGAGGAAATCAAATGAAAACTACCCAAGCGTACCTTGCACCCCGGAAAGTGACTGTATAGAGAGATGAGGGGAAATCGAGGCTAGAAAGGGAAGTGGTTAAAGCAGTCGGACAGCATTAGTTGAGAGTGGATGGCTGAGGAGAACATTAAAAGTGATAGTGGAGCTGATACTAAGGAGGGAAATTTCCAAAAATTCCATCTCAAAATTTGTATTTTGAAAAGTGAGAAAAATCTTCATTTCTGAGTTTGCCCCTTCCCAGGTCCTTACCGGCTGAGAAACTAAGATAGGGAGCAGGGGCTCCAGGGCCCTACTGACAGCAGTGTTTTACCATTTAGTGCATAAAAATACCCCAGGTTTCATCTCAGACTCACTGGCCAAGTAGAAGGAAGAAGGCAAAGTTGGTTTAAAGCAGGAACCTGATGGTCTTTCCCTTGGAAAGGAATTTGTTAAGGAAATAGCCTTTGGTTTGGTGAGGGAGCGGGAGCCAAGTGTGAAGGTTAGCGGGGGAACAGGCCACACAACATGCTGGCTTCTTTTTTCTTTTTTTCTTTTTTTGCAGACAAGCCAAGGTTAGAAGAATCTGGTTGCCCTAGCAACCAGACATGGGTAGAAGGGAAGGAGCAGATGCTTGTTTGTGTCCCAGAGGGAAACCCGGCTCCAGCTTTAGTGTGTATCTGGAATGGGATTATCATTGACCTTGCAGTGCCTCAAAAGGCAACCCGGAACCACACTGGAGTCTACTACTGCACAGCCACGAACCAGCTGGGCTCCGTCAGCAAACACATTGCTCTTACTGTTCAAGGTGACTGCAGCTGCCCTGCTGCTAGGCTTGGGATAGAAATCCACCCGGGGTTTGATAAAAGCATGGAAAGGAAGATTTTACTGGGCTGGGGCAGGTGAGCCTGAGAGTTAGGATCAGTGGGCTGAGGTGGGATGTTTCTCTTGTCTTCAACCCTCGCACCCCCAATTTCTATGTCTTCTGTGTTTTGGCCAGGACACAATGAAGGGAGCAGTTCTACCATCTTCTTCATTATTGTTGTCCTCTTTATAGTGGGTGTAAACACAGTAACAGCAGTGTACTTTAACCGTCTGGCGATCCTGCAAAATAAAGAAGAGGAAATTGCCTTATCAGCAGGAAGAGCAGGACAAAGTGGAAGAAAAGCAATTTGGGGTTCAACAAGCAGAATGTGAAACTCACTTGAGTTTTGTCTAGAAACAGTTCTTTGGATGAATGAAATTTCTACTGTTGGAGCTTCCCAAGGAGGGAAGAGTAGACCAAGGGAAAAGGAAGAAACACTGTGAGGTTGTACTACCCTTCATGTTCTCCTGTTCAGGTTCCCGTGTCCTATGTATCCCCCCCAGGTACACATTTTTCTGTGTTTACATCAGTCACTAAGAATTTTAGTTCAATGTTCAACTAAGGAGAGGGCCTTTTTCTCTTTGCTATGTGTTTTGTCTGTTCTTATATTAAAAAATGATTTTGCAATTGCTCTTCATTCCCACTGCTCTTTTTTCCCAAATATCAGACTAAAGAGATAATCAGAACTGGGCATGGTGCCACACAGCTATAATCCCAGAATTTGGGAGGTTGAGGCAGGAGGATGTTGGTGAGTTTCAGGCCAGCCTGGGCTACAAAGTGAATTCAAGGCCAGCCTGAACTGCATATCAAACCTTGTCTCAAACAAACAAACAAACAAACAAACTGAGACAGAGAGAGAGAGAGAGATCAGAAATATTTTAGGAATGTACTTCACTTCTCATGGTTTCCTGCTGACTAAATGGGGACTAATTTCTTAGCCCAGCAACAGGACTTCAAAGAGAGTACCAGTCAAAGGGCTAGGAATAAGAACTCTGTCTTATCTCCACATTCCCCTACTGCAACTAAGCTGGGGTTCTGGAAGGCCAGCTCCCAGAACTGAACTTGATGAAGTCATGAAGGGTCAGTGGTGGTTATGTCACCAGACAGGGTCCAAGAAGTCTCCAAAGTGGAGATGGAGAAACTTGACTCCTGCAACCCACAGGACAGGTTGCAGGTTCACTGACTTCCAGCACAGAAAAAGAATCTTCAGGAGGCACCAGTAAGATGCATAAAGGGATTTATCAGATACAATTTTTTGTTTGTTTGCTTGTTTTGGGGTTTTTAAGATAGTCTCACTATGTAGTTGAGGCTGGCTTTGAACTCGATAGTCTCACTATGTAGTTGAGGCTGGCTTTGAACTCTTGGTGATCCTCCTGTCTCAGCCTCCTGAGTGCTGGGATTATAGGCTTGTACCACCAAGACCGACTAGGCATAATTTTTAAAGTACATACTCAAAAAAGAGAGAGGTATGCATATGGCCTTGAGCTGGGTATATTTATGAGGGATTTAGGAGTGGGAATCTGTAGAACTTGTGAATCTATGGAGAAGGAATTCAATTTATAGTTGAAAGGTGACAGCTCTTTCTGTGGGGGAGGGTGGTGGCCCATTCATAGAGGGAGGCCATCCCAGGGGCTAGAACTGCTTCCCATCTCCAGGGAAAGGTCAATTTTACAGGTGAAAGAGGTGACCTATTTACAGGTAACAGACCCTTTTATAGGTAAAAGAGAATGACCCAAGCTTATTGTGTTTTGAGGAAAAATAAGCTCTTAAAAACTAGGTTCATGTCTTGAAGTTGCAGTTTTCATTTTCAAAGTTATGATTTTCTTTGTCTCCTTTCTACCTTTATTGACTTATTCTATCTACCTCATCCTCCTACCCCTTATTCTTAAGGGCAGCCTGAATATTTTTTTTCTTTTAACTGCATCAGGCTGAAGTGGGGCTGCCCCTACCTAGCCAGGAGTCAGAAGTCTCATCCTGACTGACCTAAGAGAGATGTACGAAGATAGGGTTTGTTATCAGTATGTCACTGAGGCTTACAGAAGAAGCAGACATTGCTTTAATTTGTGAATGTAGGTTTTGTAATGCAGAAGACACATTTGCTGAGTTGTCAAAAATATATACACAACGTTGTCTTAATAACAGCCCAGGTGAGCATCTGCTAGACTAGGAGCTGGAGAAGGCTGGAAGACAGGAGTATTATAACCACGTTAAACAAGCAAGAGCCAAACATTAAAAATAGAGTGATGAATTGTCTTTAATATTAACCTACATGTTTTGAGATGTTTAAGTATAACAGGTGGAGTGTAATACATAGATTCTTCCCTGTTTTGTTAATGAGAAATCTGATTTTTAATTTTTTTGTCTTTTTGAGGCAGGGTTTCACCATATATGGTTTCACCATATAACCTGATCTATTGATCAGGTTTGAGTGTGGAATTCTTTTTTTTTTTTTTTTTTGGTACCAGGGATCGAACTCACAACCTTGCACCTGCCAGGCAGGTACTTAGGCCACTGAGCTAAACCCCTGGCCCTATTTTATTTTATTTTTTTTTGTGGCACCGGGGATTGAACTCACAACCTCAAGCCTGCCTGACAGGCACATAAGCCACTGAGCCAAACTCCCTGCCCTTCCAGTCCTATTTTTTGAGACAGGGTTTCACTATGCAGTTCAGGCTGGCCGTGAACTCACTTTGTAGCCCAGGCTGGTCTTGAACTCACGACAGTCCTCCTGCCTCAGGCCCCTGAGTGCTGGGATTAAAGGGTGAGTGTGGAACTGAGGGTGGTGGTGGGATGACACTCCATGATGAGGTGACGAAAAGATCCTACCTTGGGTCGTGCTGTGCTCGGTCACATTCTCGGCTCACACTCCTTGAGGAGGAGGGAGCTGGCATGTGGGAGAGGCCCATGTGGCCAGGAGGTAAGGAGGCCCCTGGTTCACAGTCGGTGAGGATACACAGGCTCTCAGTCCAATGGCCCAGCACCTGTCAATGCCAGGGCATGTGGAAATGGACCTCCCAGTTGAGATTTGAGGCCTTCAGATGTTGAGTAAATAAATGTAAATGGGGTTAATGCTTATAAACATTCGTAACATCTTGAGGCAGCAATTGCTAAATATAAATTCAAGTATTCTTAAGGAGGGGAAGAGGGGTTAAAGGAAGGGGAGGGGAATGGGGAAAAAAGAAGCAAGATCTACCATGTAGAAATACAAATTCCCTATGATGAGTATTATTATTATGTATATCTGAAATGTACTAATAAAAATTTTAAAGGTATTCTTGGCTGGACATCATGGCGGCATGCCTATAATCCCAGTACTTGGGAGGCTGAGGCAGGAGGATCGCTGTGAGCTCAAGGCTACCCTGGACTACATAGCAAGGGTCTGTCTCCAAAAAAAAAAAAAAAAAAAAAAGAAAAAAAAGTATTCTTGGCGTCTTAAGATTTATAAAAAGAATGTTTCTCTGCCTCCTTGTAGGAATCAGGGGTGAGCTACTGCAATCACCTTAGGAACAGTGCGATTTCTCTGACTGTTTTGGGACAACCGACAGGCTCTGAGAAGGGGTCGTGGTTTTTGGCCACAGAAAAGGGACTGTGAGTCGCAGATGTGCCCTGCCTGAAAGTCCTTCAGCAGGTCCCTCACTGTGGATCACTACCCAGGTGGCACACTGAGGCCAACCCTACTCTCTGCTGCCCGGGAGCCCGGAGTTAACCCGAAGTCTCCCCGCCATCCTCTGTCCAGCACTGCTTGCTAATCTACCTCGCCGTAGAGGAGAGGAAAGGCGGGGTGGGAGTGGGGGGATCTGGACCCCAGGATGGCCCGGTGTCAGTGCATGAGGCACTCCTTTTGGGGTTCCTCCCTGATGGCCAGAGCAGAGGAGTTTTCTTAGGGAGCGTTCTGGCTCCGGGGATGCTCCCTAGGGGGTACTCCTAGGGGGTGCTCCCTAGGGGGTGCTCCCTAGAGGGTGCTCCCTGCGGGTATCTCTGCTGTCAAAGCTGCTTCTCCATGCCGCGGTCCAGCTTCTCTTTGGGCGGCAGCCACTGCCACCTGTTGTCTGCCCGGGACCCAGTCCTCTGCTCCTCCTCTGCAGGTGCAGGAGCAAATCCAGGCCCGCTGCAGGGGCCTCTGCTAACACCAGCCTGGTCAGCCCCCAGGGACCGGTCCCTCGGGCGCCGCGGACCACGCGGTTCTCTGCGTCCTTGCAGCGATCACTCACTTCCCCTCTCTTTGCGGGGAAACCCCAGCACGCTCCCCAGGGGCTGACGAGGTAAGGCCATGGGCCAGCTTGGTGGACAGGCGAGCCCCTCAAGGTCCCCAGTTCCACGCCCGGTGTGGGCTGTCACAGCGATTTCGGACGCGCCCGAGACAGCCGGGCACAAGGGCTCAGCTTCTGCTCGCGGCCCCGCAGGGCGAGAGGCCGCCTGGAGACCCCGGCAAAGCTGACGCAGGCCTTGGAGTCCCTCAAGTCCGCCAGCTGGGAGCAGCTGTCAGCCGCGGCCCAAACCGCGCGGCCCCAGCCCGGGTCCCAGATCGCCCGCCCCCCAAATCCGGGCTCCGCCCCGCCACGCCTCCGCCGAGCAGCACCGGATCGCTGAGGGGCGCAGCGCTCTCCTCGCGTGCGCAGAGCTGGGGAGCGAATTTGTCTCCCTGCGCCCGGGAAGAGGCCGGGGCAGGGTACGCAAAGCTGCTGCGCAGGGAACTGGCGGGGCCGGGGGCCGAGTGGAGCGCGCCTCCGCGAAGGGCTCCTCCCTCAGGGGCAAGTTAGCAGCCCTTGGCTTGCGGCGCTTATACGCCAGGCCTTTTGGTTAGGGCCTTTCCCTTTTTTGTTTGTATTTGTTTTTGTTTGTTTTAGGGCCTTGAGCTGACAGTGATCCTCCTGCCTCAGCTTCCCGAGTGCTGGGGTAATAGGCGCGCACCACTGCGCTTGATTTATTGCCTGTTTTCTGTTGGAAGTAAAAGCAACATATTGGGAAGGGGGTTGTTGACTGCTGGGTGCTGTGTTGTACATATTTAGCTCACTGCTAGAACCTGGGGCATCAGACTCCTTAGGCATCTCAGGTGCCTAATTAAAATGCCAATAAAAGAGCTCCTGGGGGCCGGGGATTTAGCTCAGCAGCATAAGCGCCTGCCTGGCAAGCCGACATCCTGAGTTTGATTCCCGGTGCCCAAAACAAACAAACAAAAAACAAAACAAAAAAACAACTCCCGTTTGCTTCATTGCTGATATCTAAGGGTTCTCTGCTGCTTGTGCTTGGGGAAAGTTTGTGAAACTACAATAGCGACCGTAGATAAGGTCTAACAGCACCCCGTACTTTGCCTGGAAGTCTTTCTACGCTGAGTGTTTAGCCAGTGCCCTGCTGCAATTTCTTGTCTCCGGGCATTTTACTTCTGATGTGGATTTATACAAGGTGACAATGAATAAAGAGGGTTTTCAAGAAGCAGCTCCTTAAATAATCTCACTTTATTAAGACTCACTCACTTTTAGTAATATTTCTTATTCTTTATGTTTCTGCTAGGATCCTGCCTTGCCCTGAGAGTTTGAATTAGAAAATGAGGATTTGGGGATTGATATTGGCTTACTTGACAGAATAAAATTTAGGATCAATCTTTTCTTCCAAAAGGTGAAAAACTTGTTTGCATACTTGGAGGAATTTTCAGAAAACGATTTGACATATCTCTGCACAACTAATTTCTAATCGTTCCGGAGTCTTACTCAAGTACCTCTCCAGATGACAGGGACGTGGGAGCTGACATATTGCACGTATCCTGCGGAAACACTCATGAGGCCTTGGGTAGGAAGGGAAACCTCACTGCCGTGGGGCTGCTGCAAACACAAGTTGAGTCTGTTACTGTTGCATAAGCATTACATTAACATGATATGATTCCTAAAGTAGGAAAGTGCAATAACGGAAATAGCGCCCTTCCACGTTTTTCTCCTGAGTACTGAGCTGTCCTTAAGAGCAAGTGCTGATAAACTTTCTTGTAAATCCTTTCAGATATGGTCTACATATATACTTATTAAAATAGATTTTTTAAATTATTTAAAAACAAAAGTAGTGTAATACTTTAAAGTGCTTAGCATGCTGTGAAATCAGCTACATTAGGCTTGATATTATTTTAAATAAAATGCACACATATCATATTTTTAAATTGAGTTTGTTAGTACATTTTAAGTATATATAATCACATTCATCATAGGGAATTTGTACCTGTACATGATATATCTTGATTCTTTCTTTTCCCCTATTTCCTACCCTCCCTTCGACCCCTCTTTCTTCGCCTATTTACAAAAGTTTGTTTACATTTTTGCCTCTTTTATGCACTTTTTTCTTTTTCCTTCCTTCTCCCTCCCCCTCCCTAGTTCCCCTTCCCATTTGATCATTTTCTTCCTATTTCACAATATCAATTATACATTTTGGTCCTTATTTTCACTTTTGATTTCTCACTCCAAACAAATGATGCCGTATTTCTACACATGTGTCCTATTTATTTCTCTTAAGGCATGATTTCAAAGTACACCCATTTATCTAGATATGCCTCAAGATTATCCTTCTTTATGGCTGAGTGTACTCCATTGTATAAAAGAACCACATCCTCTATCCATTCATCGGTTGATGGACATTTGGGCTGTTTCCAAGATTTAGCTATCACAAATTGTGCTGCTTTAAACGTGGGTGCACATATATCTCTGTGGTATGATGCTTTTAATTCTTTCAGGAATATACTAAGAAGGAGAATAGCTAGGTCAAATGGGACATCTAGTCCTACTTTTGTGAGGACTCTCCACACTGATTTCCACAGTGGCTGCACCAGTCTGCACTCCCACCAACAGGGCAGAAGGAAGGGTTACTTTTTCCCCACAGCCCCACCAACATTAGCTATTAGTTGATTTCTTGACAACAGCCATTCTTTCTAGAGTGAGATGGAATCTCAGTGTTGTTGGCTTTTTTCTCAGTGTTGTTTTAATTTGCATCTCTGGAGTGACCAGTGATGTCGAACATTTTTTCATATATTTATTTGCCATTTTCACTTCTTCATCTGAGGAGTGTCTATTCATTTCAGATGCCCATTTTTGGATTGCGTCTTTAAATTTGGGGGGGTCTGATTTTTTTTGAGTTCTTTATATATTCTAGATAGTGGTCCTTTGTCTGAGGGACAGCTGGAAAATTTTTTTCCCACTCTTTGGGTTGTCTCTTCACTCTGTCGGTGGTTTCTCTTGCTGTGCAAAACCTTTTTAATAAGATGAGATCCCAGTTGTTGATTCTTTATGCTATTTCCTGTGCAACTGGAACTTTGTTCATAAAGTCTTTGCCTACACCAATGTCTTCAATACTTCTACCTATTCTCTCTTCTAGCAGATACAGTGTTTCTGTTTTAATATTTAGATCTTTGATTCATTTCAATTTTAGCTTAGTGCAAGGTGAGAAATATGGGTCTATTTTTAATCTTCAGCATGTGGAAAGTCAGTTTTTCCAGCACCATTTATTAAAGAGGTTATCTTTCTTCTAGTGAAGGTGTTTGGCTCCTTTGTCAAAGTTGAGTGTGTCTGTTCCACTGGTCCTTGGGTCTGATTTCTTTTCTTTTCTTTTTTCCAATGTCATGCTGTTTTTCTCTTTTAGCTTTGTGGTATAATTTCAAGTCAAGTCAGGGATTGTGATGCCCCCTGCTTTGCTTTTGTTGCCCAGAATTGCATTTGCTATTCTAGATCTCTTCTGGTTCCAAATGAATTTTAGGATTGTTTTCTGTAATTCTGTGAGATATGCTGTTGAAATTTTGATTAGGATTGCATTAAATCTGTATAACAATTCTGGGAGTATGACCATTTTCACTATATTGGTTCTTTCTACCCAAGAACAAGGATATCTTTCCATTTTCTGATATCCTCTTCAATTTCTTTTTTTAGAGTATTGTAGTTTTTGATGCAGAGGTCTTTTACTTTTTTCGTTAGATTGATTCCTAGGTATTTCATTTTTTAGGATGCCATTGTAAAAAGTGCTGTTTCCCTAATTTCTCACTCAGTGAGTTTGTTATTTGTGTATAGAAACACTATTGATTTTTGAGTGTTGACTTTGTATCCAGTTATGCTACTGAATTTCGTTATTAAATCTAGAAGTCTTTTGGTGGAGTTTTGGGCATCTTCTATGTAGCGTATCATGTCATCTGCAAATAATGATAATTTAACTTCTTCCTTTCCTATCCTTATTCCTTTTTTTCTTGTCTAATTGCTCTGGCTAATGTTTTCAGAACTATATTGAATAAAAGTGGTGACATCCTTTTCTTGTTCCTGTTTTTAGAGTGAAATCTTTCAGTTTTTCTCCATTTAGTATGATGTTGACTGTTGTCTTGTCATAGGTAGCTTTTATCAGATTGAGATAAAGATCATTGATTCCAATTTTCTGTAGGGCTTTTATCAAGAATGGATATTGAACTTTTTCAAATGCTTTTTCTAGATCTACTGAGATGATCGTCTGATTTTGTCCTTGACTCTGTTAATATTGCACTTACTGATTTATGCATGTTGAGCCATTCCTGCATCCCTGGGATGAGTCCCACTTGGTCATGGATTATAATATTCTTAATGCTTTGCTGCATTCTGCTTGCCAGTATCTTATTGAGAATTTTTGCATTTATGTTCTTAGGGAGATTGACCTATAGTTCTCTATTTTTGTTGGGTTCTTCTCTGGTTTTGGTATAAGGTAGTGCTTGCTTCCAGGAATGAATTCGGTGTATTGCTTGCTTTCAATTTAATTAAAGAGTTTGAGAAGTAGTGGTATTAATTCTCCAAATTTCTTGTAGAATTCAGCCATGAATCCACCAGGATCTGGGTTTTTCTTTGTTGGTAGGGTTTTGATTATATTTTCAATTTCATTGACTGATATTGGTTTATTTAGAATTTTTGTATCTCTTTTATTCAGCTTTTATTCAGTAATTCATATATATCTATGAAATTTTCCATTTCTTCTGTGTTTTCCATTTTATTAGAATATAGGTTTTAGAGTAGGTATTGATGATCTTGTGGATTTCTGCAGGATCTGTTGTGACTTTGCCCTTTTCTTGCCTAATTGCATGGGTTTGAGTTTTTTCTTTCCTTTTTTGATAAGGTTGTCTAAGGGTTTGTCAACTTGATTTAATCTTTCAAAGAATATTGCATTAATTTTTGCTCTGATCTTTATAATTTCCTCCTTTGTATGAGCTTTGGGCTTGACTTGCTCTTTTTTTTTCTTCCTAGAAGCTTGAGGGTCAACATTTGGCTATTTATTTGAGCTCACTCTGTTATCCTGATACAGGAATTCCCTGCTATAAATTTAACCTTATTCACTGTTTTCATTGTGTCCCATAAGTTTCAGTATGTTGTATTGGCATTATCATTTAATTGTAGAAAGTGTCTAACTTCATCTGTGACCCACTGTTTGCTCAGGAGGGTGTTATTTAATTTTCATGTGTTTATGAAGTTCTTGTCAGTTTTTTTGCTATTAATTTCCAATTTCACTGCACTATGGTCTGATAATATGCATAATTCTATGAGCTAATATGTGGTCTATTTTGGAGAACATCCTGGGTGCAGCTGAGAAGAATGTATATTTTGATGTTGTGGGGTGGAACACTCTGTAGACATCTAGTTAGTCTATTTGTTCAAAAGTTTGGTTCAGTTCTAATATTTCATTGCTGATTTTTTGTCTAGTTGACTTATTTGTGACATGGTATATTGAGGTCCCCCATTACAACTGTCTTAGTGCTTGATTTTTCATGCCCATTAATATTTGTTTTATATAATTGGATGCACTGGTATTTGGTGCATATATATTTATGATTGCTATCTTTTCCTTTTGGATCATTCCCTTTATGAGGATATAGTGTCTTTCTTAATCAGTCTTGACTTGAAATCCACTTTGTCTGCAAATAGAATAGGTACCTTTGCTTTTTTCCGGGGTCCTATCACATGGAGTACTGTTTTCTACTCTTTGACTTTCAGTTTGTGAATTTCTTTTTGAATCAAATGTGTTTCTTTTACGCAGCATATTGTATCCAACACATTGTTGGATCTTGCTTCTCTTATTTATTTATTTATTTATTTATTTATTTATTTTTGGTACCAGATATCGAACTCACAACCTCGCACCTGCCAGGCAGGCGCTTATGCTAAATCCATGGCCCTATTTTCTGACATAGGGTCTCACCATGCATTTCAGGCTGGCCTTGAACTCACTTTGTAGTTCAGGCTGGTCTTGACTCACAGTGATCCTCCTACCTCAGCTTCCCAAGTGCTGGGATTACAAGCTTGCACCACCACGCCTGGCTTGGATCTTGCTTCTTAATCCTTTCTGCCAGTCTGTTTCTTTTGATTGGTGAATTGAGACCATTAACATTGATGGTTATAACTGACATGTATTGACTTATCCTTGTCATGTTATTTTCCTATTGGTGGTTCCCTTTCTGCCTGATCTCTCTGTTGAATTTCTTGCCTTGCCTGGTGGATTCATTCTGTTGGGGTTCATGTAGGTATAGTCCTTGTTATTCCTTTCTAGAGTGTGCTTCAGAACATTTTTGAATGCTGGTTTGGTGTTCATGAATTTCTTCAGGTGTTCTTTGTCATAGAAGTATCTTGCTTCTCTGTCAATTTTGAAAGTGAGTTTTGCAGGGTAAATCAATCTGGATTGGAGGTTGTTTTCTTTTAGGGATAGAAATACTTTAAGACCTCCTTGACTTGACGTTTTGTGTTGAGAAGTTTGCTGTGATTCTGATGGGCTTTCCTTTATAGGTGATTTGTTTCTTTTCTCTAACAGCTTTCAATGTTCTTTTCTTGTGTTGAATTTCTGGGATCTTGACTACTATATGTCTTGTTGTAGATTTTTTTTTTTTTGGTCATGGCTAGTTGACATTCTACAGGCCTCACTTATCTGTATGTCAAATTCTCTTTCCCTGCTTGGGAAGTTTTCTGCCATGATTTCTGTGAACAGGTTTTTTATATATATTATTTGTGCTAGTCCCCTGCTTTGTCATTGACTCCAATCAAGCTTATGTTATTCTTTTTTGCATCATCCAGCAGAAACTGGAATGATTCCTTGTGGTCCCTTGATATTTTTAAAAAATTTTTCTTTCCATGATCACTAACTGCAATGCTGTCTTCTATATACAGTCCTGTCCTCACATTGGTTTATTGCACTGTGCATAGTTTTGATGAAATTTTTAATCTCCTGGATATCTGTCTGACTTTGTTTCATGGATTCCATTTCTTTCCCATAGTGGATGTTCATGATTTCCAACATTTTCCTATGCTCCTCTATTTTTTAAAAAAATCTGTGTCTGCTCTAGAGTCTCCAAGCATGTCTTTCATTGTCTCTGTAGTTATCTGAGAAATTATTTCTGATTTGATTTTTTCTTGAATCTCATTCATTTGCTTTATTGCTTCTACTGTTACCACTTCAGAGAGTTCAGGTGGGTGGCTTTTGAATTGCTTCACCTCATCACCCAAAGTTTGCCTATGTTGAGCTGGAAGTCTGGGGTTGCATCTTGTTTAAATGTCTTCTCATGTTCTGGTTTTCTTTTCTTTTTTTAAAGTTTACTTCTTGGATGGATGCTTGTAAATTACCTATGGTGAGGAGCTTTATTGCTAGTATTTAGAGACCTTAGGAAATGACTACTTCTCTGAGGTATCTTCCAGGTGTAGTTGGCTTTTGGGCTTTGAGTCTGTTGCAAGATCCTATCTCTTCAGTTTACTGGAGATGAGAAGTTGTTGCCCACTTGGCCCAGTCTCTAGTTCTTAGGCACTGTCCTATAGCATTTTTGCAACCCTTAGGCAATCTCAGTCTTTGCATACCAAGGAGAACAACCGGTTAGAACAATTATGTCACTTTGGTTAAAGTGGTAAAATCAGCAATAACAACAGCATCAAACAGAGTCTAGAAAATGACAAACTGAGCTAAATATTAATTTTCCGCCTTTAGCCATAGAACTAGATTTGTGGTTATAGAAGAAAATCTAAAACCAGCCAGAAAATTACATGGAGTAATCAGGGGAGAAAATTTTAAAAGAGTCAGGGGGAAAAAGTGAAGAAATAGAAAAAGAGGAAGTGATTAGAAGCAAGGTTGGAGGTCAAAGGGAGATCACATAAACTTGGAGAAACTGGTGAAGAAGACAGGAGGGAAAGAGAGAAGGAAGAAATAAAGACAAGAACAGAACAGAACAGGGCAACAACAAAAAAACCAGAAACCATGTTCACACTCGTATAAAAAGAAGAACAGTCGAGAGAAAACAAAACAAAACACAAGAAAAGCAAAGACAAGAAAAGAAAAAAAATGTCCAAGGTCTGATGTCACTGGTAGACAATGTGGGGGGACAGAGTCCAGATCCAAGTTAATTAGTCCCAGCAAGCCAGCTATAGCTTTATGGTGGGGTATTGGGTAATCCCAGCAAGCCTGCATCTTTAGTTCCATTGAAGTTCAGGCTGGTTTCTGGCTATGCAGCTGGAACCAGACCTGTTCAGCCTGCAGCATTCTGTGCATCCCCTCTGGTTTGAACTTGCCTGCTTGCCACCTGGAACTCGTCTCCCTGATTTCCTGCTGATTTAAACTTGGCTTCCTTACCCTGACACTGGGAGCTGCTAGGTGGAGCCAACAGCTACTCTGGGTTCCAGGCTCAGTTGGCCTCTCTCCAAGATAGCTCCTGGCCAATTGGCCTCTTCCGGGGGATGTCTGAACCCAAATAACTCACCATCCACTTCTGTTTGCTACATCCACTGCTCCATTCCACTGGTGTATTTTAAAAATGTCATCTGTGCCTTAAGCATCATGTGCCTCAGCTGAGAAATGGGCGTCTCTCCCTTGTCTCACTGCATTAAATAAAAATCTGAAGAGTCTGCACTCTCTGTTCTTCAGTGACCTTATAGTCAGTCTGGTAAAGAATACAGACCTGTCCACTCAGCATGGTAGGTGCTGAAACAGAAGCACATCTCAGGCACCAAACAAATAAGGGAAGAACCAAGTAGCAAGAATCAGGCAGTGATTCCCCATTACAAATTTTTTTGGGAGGAGTAGCATTTTGAAAGATGAAGAGGACTTTGCCACCAGTGCATGGGAGAAAGGAAAGACGTGTGAAAGGAGAATCTAGCCTTTGTCCTTGGGAAGCTTTTGGGCAGGGAAGGGGCTATGCAGGCAGCAGCAGAACTGAAGGGAGGAAAATATCCTGGGGCCAATAAAGAGCCCCCCAAATGACTGTGACCCACTGGAGGATCTGAGGAGCTTCACACAGTTTTCTCTATTGTCCAGGCTGGGACAGAAGAGCCACATGTGCCCCTCAGTACTTCGAGAAACAAGGAAATAGGGCCCCCAGGAGGTGCAGCTTCTTCTTGAGGCCACAGGGGCTGGAAAGTGCGACTGAAACTCTCTGGCTCAGAGTCACACACTGTGCCTTCCCATGTTCACCCCTACTGTGCACCACGAATGATGCCACTGCCCTGGCATGGGACAGCATTTCCATGTCCAAAGCAAGGAGCCCATACTACGGAAGAACTGAGGCTCAGACAGGCACACCGGGGCAAAGCCAGGTCAAAACACACATCCCTCTTGCTCAGAAGCCACTCCTTCCCAGGGGGCACCTTGTCAGGGGGAGAGAGAGACATGGGACAAAAATCCTCCCAAAATAACCATAAACACACACAAAGTGCACACAGCACTCAGGCACTTGACTAGGTATTGCACCTGTCTACTCACACTTTGACCTCACAAGCACACTGAGTGAGATGGAATCACACTTAGAGAGAAGAGTGAGGCCCAGAGAGGTGAAGTCACTAGTCCAAGGCAACACAGCCAGCAAGCTGAGCAACCAAGGCAGAAATCCACAAAGCCTGGCCCCAGAGCCTGTGGTCTTACTACCATGCAATATCACTCATGTCAAGTGCTTCCATGGGCTCTGAGGTCTTCCAGAAGGTTCTTCAGTGCCTCGTCACTCTGTTCTGGAAACTGAGAGCAGCCTCTCTGCTCTGTCCTCTCTCTGCAGGGTACAGTGGTCCAGTCTGCAGGGTACAGTCACAGCCTGGGCTGAGTCTACCCTGCAAATGGGCTGGAAGGTGGGAGCAGCTTGGGGGAGGGAGGGGACGCACTGCCAATCCTCCTCCCTGCACGTGGGAGAAGGCCAGCTTTTTCCTTCCCCGGGGCCTTCACTAGATCCTGGCTGATGTGGATGACAGATGAGGAAACTGAGGCTCAGTCAAAGAAAGCCCCATGGCAAGGATCCCTGCAGAGTCAAGGGGGCAGACTTGCCAGGTGTGGTGGTGTGTTTATAATCCCAGCACTCAGGAGGCTGAGGCAGAAGGATTGTTGCAAGATGAAGGCCAGCCTGGAGTATATAGTGAGTTCAAAGCCAGCCTGAACTGCATAGTAAGACCTTTTGTCAAAAATTTTTTAAAAAGGGGCCAGGGATATAGTTCAGTGGCACAGTATCTGCCTGGCAATCTCGAGGTCCTGAATTCCATTCCTGGCACAAAAAAATTAATAATAATAATAGTAACTAAAAAATAAAAGAGGGGGGCAGACCTGACTTCCTAGTCTGCCTCCTCCAGGAAGCCCTCCAAGATGAGGCTGTCTGACTGCCCTGGTTGCTGCTCCTCCAGCTCCTTATCTGTTCTCTAAGTGTGATTCCATTTTTTCTCCCTCACGAGCACCTCAAGTTAGGGTTAGAAAGTTTAGAAAGTTCTGGAAGATAGGGGTCTTTTCCTGCATTGTTCTCAGGCCCTGTACCAACAAGACCACTCCCCAACTTCTACAAAGAGCTGGATGTGAATTACACTGCTCAGTTCTGTGAGGTCTACTGTGGAAGACAGCGAGGCTCAGGGTGGATGGTGCATGACTGGAGTCACCGGCCTGTATGCAGTGTGCACCCCGGGAAGCTGGAACAGGAGGCCGCTGACTCGTCCCAGCTCAGGTACTACAGATCAACAGCGATCACGCACGGCCACCGTCTCACACGTCCAGACCACCCCCTACCCCAGGTGGTGCTTCCTGGCAGGATGCCAGGCCAGGAGAGCAAAGAGACTGAGCAGCCCGGAGAGTTTTCCAGGAGCCTGGCTGCCACCCCAGCTCCACGCACACACGGCTTTCTCTAATCCTCGTTTCTGTTCATACAGAGCTTACGTGGGGAGGGGAGGGCTGTGGGGAGTGCAGAGAGGGGGACACAGAGAGGGATCACGTGAGGGCCCCACAGAGGGATGGAGAGTGTTTAAATTAGCTTATGCTTTTAAAACCCAGCTAATAAGCAGCTGACTTATACAGTCTGCCAAAAAATGTATCAGCATTTCAGGAAAAGAAAAATAGTATGATGTTTATTCAAAGGATGGTGTTATCCTTGTATAGGGGACCCTAGAGGATGTCGTGTATCTTAGAAAATCCACTGTGCTGCCCGCCCTTAGAGAAGAAACTGAAAATGCGGTGCAGCCATCTCAATGACAAGGTGACCCAAGCAGCCATTTCCTGTACTAATAAATGTCTGTGAGCCAATGGCCTCCACTCTGAGAACCTCTTGTAATTGTAGAGGCCAAAGGTAACTTGTATTAACCTCATGATGTCTCAATAAATTTAGTATTAAATATAGCCAGGCGTGCGGCACATGCCTGTAATTCCAGCACTGGGGAGGCTGAGGCAGGAGGATCATTGTGAGTTTGAGACCAGCCTGGGCTACAAAGTGAGCTCAAGTCCAGCCTGAACTGCACAGTGAGACCCTGTCTCAAAAAGACCAAAAAAAAAAAAATTGTATTAAAATATTTACACAAGTTTTTCTTTTCTTAAGGTGTGTGTACATTCTTTTTGGCAGGCTCAGTACCTTGACTCTTGAATATTTCATCTCTGTGACAGGCTGTATCATAGATGCGCAAGCCTCGTGGCCCAGGGACAGGCTACTGCGGGGACCAAGTGAGTGGTGTGAGGAGCTATCGGAGCAACGCCTGTTTCAGACACAGCCCAGGTCCTGGCAGGAGCGAGGGAGCCAGGGTGCCCTGAGGGCCCTGTGTTCTTGAGCTGCACAGCTGTGACTCAACCAGTGGCACTGCAGCCCAGTGGTCACTGCAGCTGTGGCCCAGGCACACCAAAGTTCCCAAGGGCGGTGACAGTAGCCAGGATCTTTTACACTGGGGGGTGTAGGGTGGCAGTCATGGCTCTCACAGGACCAACTTCCCCTCTAGCCCCGGCTCTGGCTGGGCCCGTCCTGTCTCCTGCCTCACTTGGGCCACCTACTGTCCCCCAGCTCTGCTCTACACCACACCCACTTTGCTGAGCACCAGTGGCTGGTGTCACCCTGTGCCATGAGCAGGGCACAGGGGCAGTACAACTTGGTCCAGAAGTAGAGAGGCACAAGCCTGGGACAGGCACAGTTCCAGCGACGCGGCTGCCCTAGGAACCTAGGAGGCCAAAATGCTGACACTGCAGACCTGCCTTCAGGACCGGAGCAGCCGGCCGGAGAAGGCCTGCAGTCTCTCAGACACTCACAGTGTGCGCCCTCTGTGCACCAGCACTGCACCAGTCACCTAGGGACAGCCAACCTGACTCCCACCTTCAGAAACAAGCCATGTTCTGGGAGGGCAGGGACTGCCTCTCCCACTGTATCTAGCCCCTAACATGCGCCAGGCACAGAGTAGGGGCTCAGGAAAGCACGAGAAGAACCCCAGCGAGGAGGCAGTGTGCACAGTGGCTAAGAGAGATCCAGGATGGGCCCTGCTCTTCACTAGTTTGGCCCACCTCATTTGGGAATGATTAATTAACTCTCCTGTGCCTCAAGTGGCCCAGGAGTAACGTGGGAACAATAAAAGTACCTCCCTTGCCTGCTTGTCAGGATTCAGTAATGTGTAGCACTTAGAAAGTGCTGCGATGGTGCGTTCATTATGCTAGGAAATGCGACCCCGATGGAGGCGCTGGGCCAGAGGTGGGCAAAGCCAGTTCTTGCAGGTGGTTGAAAAATGGTATTTTTTTAATGCACTGGGCACAGACAGATATACACATACTACGCATGAGGAAATGTGGTTTATCTGTGGCATTAACATGTCATGGAAGGGGAGATGGTTGGGGAAAATGTCAACAAAAGACAACAATTAAAAAACCAAACAGAACAGTGACCCAGCGGTAACACTCAGCAGCCAGACTGCTGAGAATGAGGTCTCAGCTCTAGGATAGACTCACTGTGTGGCCTTGGGCAAGCTGGTTAACCTCTCTGCATCTCAATACCCTCATCTATAAAACACAAGTAATAATATCTACCTATAGGCCTGTTTTAAATAATGAATAAGTTTGCATGCTTGGAACAGGTCCTGGCCCATAAGTCTTCTGCAAGTATTTACTCTGACGGTTATTAATACTGTACTTTCTTTACCATTATTGATTGGCGCTCTTTCTCTTTCTTGAGGAAGTTCCTGCAGCCCCTCCTCCCCACCCCCACTACACCTCTTCTCTAACCAGCAGTACCAGCACTTTTTGCAGAACCTTCGACTACGTACATACAGATAGTTTATTTTCCTCTCTAGGCTCTGCCTGTCTGACTTCATGCAGTGGGTCCTCTGTACAGTTCAGCAGGTGGTACACTGCGCACAGACACATCCAAGAAACAGGTGCATGGGTCACATCCTACTGTCATAGACTTGAGCACTTATTAAGATGATTTCCTAGCAGATGGCAGTCAAGCGTCTTGTCCTGACAATGCCAACCTATGATGATTGTTCTGCAGATAGGTGTCAATATCTTGAGGAAGCAATACCTTTATCTTTTTTTTTTTTTTTTGAGAGAGGTTCTTGCTAGGTAGTTCAGGCTGGCCTTGAATGCACTGTGATCCTCCTGCCTCAGCCTTCGGAGTGCTGGGATTACAGATGTGTGCCACCACACATGGCTAGGAACACCTTTACCTAATTCCAACAAAGGAGCCCAGTGCATTAGAGGATGGCCCTGTTCAGTGACAGGCACAAGAGCCGAACATATCAAGGCTCGGTGAAGGACATGTAACTCTTCCCCTCCCTGGATGCCACCTGACACTCTGTTGTACCTGACACTGCTGTCCACACTGCTTGCCACTCCCACCAGGTGTTCCAGGACTGGCTCGCAGCAGGTGCTTTTCCCAGTGCTGCTGTGGCCCAGGGCTACGATCCTCTGGTCTCTGCACTGGCTCAGCATCACCCAGTAGGCTGGCTGGGCCAGGCAGCTGACTTGGGGAAGGAGGCATTGTAGTGCCCCTGGGCACCTATAGGAAGATGGCAGGCATTAGCCTTTCCACCCAGTTGCTGCCCGGAGCACTCCGCAGTGGTGTCCATCCCAGAATAGGGTCCTGTGTCCCACTGTCACGCTGGTCCGATCTTGCCAAGAAAGTCTCAGCACTGTGCTGGTCAGAGCTCACCCACAGGTCTAGTCCTGCTTCTGGCCCAGTGGGAGACCTAGGGTACCCTCTACTCTTTCCTGAGCCTGGGTCTCCTCTTCAGTTAGTGACAGGCTTAACCTACAGTCACACTGGTCCCTGAAATTCATTCTCACTACTCAGATCATGGCATAGTCCCTTCCTGAAATGAGGCAGCTAGAAAAAATGGTGTGAATAGCTGGGTGTGGTGGTGCATGCCTTTAATCCCAGCACTTGGGAGGCTGAGGCAGGAGGATCGTTGTGAGTTCAAAACCAGCCTGGGCTACAAAGTGAGTTCAAGGCCAGCCTGAACTGCATAGTGAGACCCTGTCTCAAAAAATAGGGCTGGGGATTTAGCTCAGTGGCCTAAGTGCCTGCCTGGTAGATATGAGGTTGTGAGTTTGATCCCTGGTACGAAAAAAAAAAAAAAGGTGCGAATGCTTAGTGACAGTTGCCACGAAACAGGGTATGACATGTGATGAACTTGGTATGTGTCCTATGCATAAGCAGTGACAGGATTAGGCACTATCTGAAACTACATCCACTCCCTCCAATCATTCATTTTTTTCTTCAGTAAGAATCCCACCAAAGGTTTGCAATGTAGCAGGCCCAACACTACACAAATGGGTACAGGAAATCTCTGTCCACCACAGGAGACCTTTGTACATCTTTCAGAACAATTTAAAACTTGCCAGTCCCTACCAGGTTCTGGAGCAGACGTGGAGCAACAGGAATTCTCTTACAATGCCGGCAGGGGTGTAAGGTTACTCGGTGGCTCTTCACACAGCCTAGTGGGTTCTTACATGGTGAAGTGGACACTCAACCTTGAACCACAATTCCAGGAACTTACCAAAGAGAAACGGAAATTTATGCTCTCATAGAACTCTGTGCCATTGCTTATATTGAGGAAATATACAAAACCACCCAAAACTGGAAATCAAGGTAACCAACCATACCAAATTCTGCATTGAAAATGCCAGGGCTTGGGGAACACCTTGCTTTTGGGCAAACTAGGACACTTGGTCACCCTATGAACAAATAAACAACTAGTGGATCCTACAATAAAATAAAGAAAAAAAAACTGCAGATAAGATGTGCGAATCTTCAAACGAATGGGACAAGCTGATTCAAAAGATTATACGTAGTAATCCATTCCATTTATGTGACTTTTTGGAAAAGACAGAATTATCAGGACACAAAACAGATTAGTGACTGGCAGGCATGGGACTTGTGGCTGAGGCTGGTCACAGAAGGGCCCAGAGACCTTTGGGAGCTGATAGGAACTGTCTTGTAATTGACTATGGAGGTGGTTACATAGTCACTTTTGTCAAAAACTCATGGAGTTGAGCACTAAAAAGGTGAGTTAAACTGTACATGTTATTTTCAATAAACCCGCCTACAAAAAGTACTTGTCTCTGAGTACCTTGCTTTCTGGTGAGAAGAGAGAGATGGTAAGTGATTCAGTTCTGTTCAAGGGTGGTCATTTGAAAGCCATGAGCCTGGGCGAGATTACAAGGCAGTAGGTATTTAAACAGGAGCAGAGAATATGGGGACGGGGGCACTCCGACACTGAGACATCAGAGAGACCAAAGGGTGGCGGGGAGAGAGGTTCAGGAGGAAAACCAGGAGAGCAGAGTTGGGGGAAGGGAAAGACTGCTGGCAGGATGGGGGAGAGACCCAGCTCCTCAGCACTGAGGGACAAGAGGAGGAGACCTGGGAGCCAGAACTGGTCTTGATGGTAGAGAGCTCAGTGTGGTGCTGACAAATGTCTGCTTAGCAGGCCTTGGGGGAGGAGGGAAGAGGAGGGAGGGATGGGCACGGACGGGAGCAGGGTTGGCCCTGCTGGTGGAGGATGTGCAGAGCCAGGATGGATGCCAAGAGGTGACCAGAGGGCCCAGCAAGGCCCTGTCTGCCTTCCCCAGTGGCTCAAGCCAGGTGTAAGCCCAGGTGGCCCTCTCCCTACCTGGGGCCCTCAAACTATGGCTGGCCTTTCCTGTCCCAAGACCCCACGGGAACAACAAATTCCTGTCTCACTGCAAGGCACGCAGCAGGATCTTGCAGCAGGCAAAGGTGGGGCAAGCCTCGCACTGCCAGGGCCCAGCCTCAGGGCACGGGGCATGCACAGGTCCTGGGATTTGAGCCCTGGAGCCACCTCTACTTTAGAAGGACTCAGGTCCTTGTGAAGGAATTAATTGGCCCTTCAGGTCTGCTGCCTGCAGGGGGAAGGTCCAGGCTCCTGTGAGTCCCCACAGGCGCACACACGTGCACAGGCCTTGCATCTGCTCTCGGGTACGTGGGTACACAGGTGTGCACACTGGGTGATTGTGGGCACAGCAGTTGCACGCAGAGATGTGTCCACCTTCACCCTCCAGTCACACACCCGTTCACACTCATGAAGACCCCAATACCCTAAACTCCCAGCTGCCCGGTGGGCGTGGCCCCCCTCCAGTGACAAAACCCCAGTTGTCCCCCAAAGTCACCCAGCCTCTCCTCAAGGTGGCCCAGCCACAGCCTTGCCACAGATCTGCGCTCCCATCACGTATCCATTTGAGGCATCAGCGTGGACTCAGTCAAAGGCCAGGAGGTAGCCGTGGCTCGGGCACCGAAGGCTGGGAGACTTGAGGGGAGGAGCAAGGATGTCACACTTCTCCAGCTCCCCTGTGTGTGGGTCCCACTGACTGCCTTTGAGGCCTTTTGGCCTGAGCTCAATGTCTCATTCCAGGACGGCCGTGTGGACCTGGCCTGCTGCCCAGGCCTGCGAAGACACCCCTTTCAGAGGCTGCCGAGTAGCCAGAAGGGCTGCTCGTGCGTGCAGACAGCTCAGAGGCCTTGGGCTGCAGTCACAGAAGCCCTCATGGCAGGGAGGGGCGAGGGCACAGTCCAGCTCTTGCCCACCCAGGGCTCCTAAAGTCCGCTTAGGCCCTGCCCATGGACAATGTGCCAATAGTGGCCTTGGATTCCAAAGGGGTGGGGCAAACCACTTGAAGAAAAATAGGTCTTAGAAAGAGGGCTGCAGGGCCATGGTTCCTATTTATAGACTTAGCGCATTGGAAACCAGGGATGGGTGTGTCTGGCTGGGCTCCAGAGGGCAGGATGTAGCTTTGTATCCTCATCTGACAGATGAGAAAACTGAGGCCAGGGAAGCCTCATGGTCTTCCCTAGGTCCTGGTGTCCCAAGGGCCCATACCCTCCACCAGCAAGTTCTCAGGACAGGCACCAGCCAGCTGCTTCCCTGTCCCCAGCTTCTTGTCATCGTTTTTCCCCTTTCCAACAACCCTGACGATAGCCAAGGGGATCCTGGCTATCAGTCTGCTCCTTCCACGCTCCAGCACTGCTCCCCTAAGAGTCTCCAGGAGCCACTGTCACCCCCCAGAGTAAAAGACTGAACGCCAGCATTCACGTGAGCTGTGCCCTGACCGTGCGCTCCCACACTCCTCCACGCAGCCCTGCTCGCTACTACCCACGGCCAGATGTTGAAGGAAGGAAGGGGACCAAACGGAGAACTCAGTTGAGGTTCCAGGTCCACCCTGAAAACAATTGGCCATTTCTACACTGGGAGGGAGAGAGGAAGAAAAGCAGAATCAAAAGACTGGGGGTAGGGCCGGGCGTGGTGGTGCACGCCTTTAATCCCAGCACTCGGGAGGCTGAGGTAGGAGAAGCGTTGTGAGTTCGAGGCCGGCTTGGGCTACAACGCGAGCGCAAGCCGGCATGAGCTACATAGTGCGACCCTGCCTCAAAAAACTAGGGCTGGGAGTTTGGCTCAGCGGCTTAAGCGCCTGCCCTGGCAGGCACGAGGTTGTGAGTTCAATCCCCTGTGCCGTCAAAAAAAAAAAAAAAAAAAAAAAAAAAAAGACTGGGGGTAGTTCAGGGGTAGCTCAGAGGTAGAGCACTTGCTTATTGTGTGTGAGGGAGACCCTGGGTTCCATCTCCATCCCAGAACAAAACAAAACACAGCAAACTCCAGAACTTGTGCTTCTGTTTTTGCTCCCGGGTGGGTGTTACCCAAGGGTCTGATACAGAGTTGGGTGCACAGAGAGGTCTGAGACCCAGGTGTCTCCCACCCCTCCAGCTTCTAAGTCTGACAGTGGCTTCCCCAGCCATAGGACACAGAAAATGATCCCATAATGTTTTTCCACCTGCTAATCAAGGAGTTCAGTGGAGGCATTCTATAACTCTCTCCAGGACGTTAGTCCGAAGTGATATCTGGAGCCAGGGACAAAGAAATCTCTTGCATGGGTGAAGAGGGAGAGTCCCAAACAAGCAGGGAAGGGGCAGTAGATGCATCTATGACATGCTCCTCATCAAGCTCAGTGAGCATTTTGTTGGCATCAATGCACAGTTGCTCCCTTTTTCTCCACCCTAGAAAGACACTCTCAGATACCTTGCAGGACTCGAAGAACCAAACCACAGTTGTTGCAGGAAATAACTGGTTCGTTAGTTAGTTATCAAGATTCAGATGCCTTTCAAACAGTACCTACTAGACCAGCTCCCAAGACTGTAGGTGCCTGTGGTCGCTTTCAACAACCTGGACATCATTCTGGAATAGACTTAGAGAGGGTGGGGGATGTAGCTCAGCAGCACAAGCACCTGCCTCTGATAGACTTAGACAATTCTTGACATGGAAGGTAAGAATATTTTCTTTTAGATACCGAGGCTCATTTTCTGCTTCGCTCAAACTTCCTGGGCCTCTTTCTAATAAGACCTATGAGTGATATGCATGGAATCCCAAGGCCAGAAACTTTACAATGCCATAAATTGCAGATTTGGGGGATTAACTCAAGGTTTTTTAGTTCTGTCAGAATGGTCTATTTTTGGTAAGGGATTTTTGACTCTTTGTATACAAGTTGTCTTCCAGCAGCTGAAAATCTACCTCCCTTCTTGGGAGCATTAATAACAGACCCATTCAACCACACACTAGGGATATTCCTAGGAAATTATTATCAAAGGGAGATTCGCAAATCAGGGATATTAAACTCTCAGGAAGGACAATTCATGCATAACTGGCTGTCATTCACTTAAAAAACCAAAATATTTCCCCTCATAAATGACAATATCCCATAAACCAGAGGCTTACCAGAGACTTCAGCTTCTCATTTCAAAATCCCTCAATCATGGTCTATTACTTCACCGCCAGTCCCCATATAACAACATCACTGTGGTGCTAAAACCAAAAGGAGAATATTAGTTACTTCAAGGCTTCGAGGCCAGTGGTGAGAACATATGGCATGCATGCCACAGTGCACGGTTATTACTGAAAGCTCTAAAAGTTTGCCATTACTGTTCTTGGCTACTAGGAAAGCTTTAATTCTGTGCCATCCTATTGCCCCTAACCCATATACTCACATAGCAAGTGGATCTACACAGTGTACTGTTTAAAAATCTTAAATGTGTTCTCTGTATCCTACTGCAGCTTCAATATCTATTTGCTTTTGAATGGGCTGATATTGACTCTATGAAAGTGCTCAATATACTAGTAGGCCACCATGCCTGGCTCTGTTTTATTATTATTTTTAAAGTTTATATTCAGATCACTCAAGCAATTTTTTTTTTGTCTTTTTTGAGGCAGGGTTTTGCTATGCAGTTCAGGTTGGCCTTGAATTCACTTTGTAGCCAAGGCTGGCCTTGAACTCCCAGTAATTCTCCTATCTCAGCCTCCTGAGTGCTAGGATTACAGGCATACACCACCGCATCCGGCGCCATGTACATTTTTATCTTGTAAGATCCCAAGACTTAGGCTGGAGTTGTCCTTGAAGTTTGTTCATCCTCAAAGCAGTTTTTATTAAGGTAGTTAAGCTACAGGAACAGACTCCAATGGGATCTTAGACATAGTAAAGTTGCTCTCCTGTAATGGTCCCCTGTCTGCAGTAAAAAAGTGGAGGAGATGCCGAAGTTGCTGGCTGTCAGCCAATGCTGCGAGCTGAGACTGTTCACTGATGGCAGACCATGCCTGCCTTCATGGGGGATCTGCTTTTCTCTCTCTCTCTGTCTCTCTCTCTCTTTCTCTCTGTTTTATTTCTTTCATGTTATTCTTTCTTGAGCTCTGTATTTGTTTTAAAAATTTGTATGATAAATTCTCATACCTTAACAGTTTTTCCCAAGGGAAAATTGATCCTTTAAATTTTAAAATCTACAGTTATAAAGTATATGACTGTTGACTTTTTCACTAAAAAGTATTTTTAAAAAGCAGCATATGCTCATTGTTCCTTAAGTAGCAGAAGAGAAATAAAGGAAAAGTCTCTCTCCCTCTGACCCAGCCAATTATTCTCATTTTTGAATATCCTAGAGAGTTTTCTATGCATAATAACAAAAGTTATTGATAATTTCATGAAAGCATTAGTTCAGTAAAAAGATAACATGCCAGGGCGGGGGTGTAGTTCAGTGATTGTAAATATACTTTATATTTCTGCATTTTGTCATTTGGCTTACAGCATTGTTCCCATATAGATATCTTAGTTATTTACATAGACAAGCATATCATTTTTTCCTTAGCTCCTGGGTTTCATATTATACTTAGGAAGGACAACTTTACTCCAAGATTATTTTTACAAACCAATTCATCTTTTCTTTAGTACTAGTAAAACCTTTTAAAGAAGTTTAAACATTTTAAAGTGATCAAAATGAGTTTCAGATTGTTTAAAGAAGGAGGAAATTTTTGTTCCCATTAATAATTACCCCATTGTCTGGCTAGCCCTGTGCTCCAGAGGCTCTGAACTCCTTGCAGCCAGATGCAAGGTCCTGGTGGTGCCACATTCCAGGATGCACTCTGCCTAGCCACCTGGGTCCTGGAGATTCTGAACTCCACCTAGCCAGGCACAAGGCCCCATGCCACCCCCCAGGGGTGTGTCTCTGCTAGCCACCTCCATTGCAGAGGTTCTGAACTCTACGCAGCCAGGTTCTAGGCCCCAGTGACAAGCTCCAAGGGTGTGCCCCTGCTAGCTACAGGGAGGATACAAGCTTTTCCTAGCCCAGCATCCCAGAGCAACCCAACCAGGTACATCAGGAGAACACACAACCAACCTCACAGGCCACAGAGCACAAAAATCCAGTGCCATAGTTTGGGGGTGTGCCCTGGTTAGCCACAGGGATATTGGAGGATTGAAGCTCTACCCAGTGCAGCATTCCAGCGCAATCCATTGGGAGGATGTCTGGTCAACCACACAGGTCCCAGAGGAAAACAACAAAATGAAAGAGCAAGATGCAGTCTCAGTCCTCCAGCCCACCGAGAACAAACCTAAGAGACACTGAAATAGAAGACACTGGGAGTCACACAACTGAACTTTCTGAAATGATATCAACTGAAGTAAAGAAACAACTCCATGAAGCTATAGAGGAAATCAGATCAGAAATAATCTCTCAGGTAAAAAATGAAATGACAAACATTATGAAAGAAATGCTGTGTGTATACAAAGAAGATTGAGATTAAAAAAATAGAAGAACATAAGAAAATGATGGAAACTTTGAGTGAACAATATAAGGCAGGATTAGAATGCATGACACAGATTCAAAGGGATATTTAGGAAATCAAAAATTCCACTGAAGTTTGGCAAAACCGCTTGAATGAAGTGGAAGACAGACTCTCAGACCTTGAAGACAGCATGGAAGCTTACGATCATGAAAAAAAAGATCCCTTAGAAACAACAAGGAACCAGGAAATAACTATTCAACAGCTGCAAGAGAAACAATATAATACTGATAGGTGTCAACGAAAAAGCAGAGGTTAATACGAATGACCTGCAAAGACTATTTGCAGAAATAATAGCAAAAAATTTTCCAAACATGGGAAGAGAATCTGATATACAGATAAGTGAGGCATACAGAACCTCCATTAACCATAACCAAAATAAATCTTCACCCAGGTGTATAATAATTAGGGTAATAGAAATTCAGAATAAGAGCAGAATTCTAAAAGCTGCCAGAGAAAAGAAACAGATCACCTATGAAGGAAAGTCTATCAGAATTATGGCAGACTTCTCAATACAAACCTTCAAGTCAAGAAAAGCTTGGAGTGAAGTATTTTAAATCCTGAAAGAAAACAACTTTCAACCTAGATTGATGTACCCTGCAAAACTATCTATAAAAATTGATGGAGAAATAAGATACTTCCATGACAACAAACAAATGAAATTCATGACCACCAAACGAACACTACAAAGAGTACTAAAAGACACTCTAGAAAGAGATAAAGATAACTACAATCTCAAGAACAACAGCAAAAGGAAACCACTAAGCAGGGCAAACAATTAAACAGAAAAAGTAGAAAACCAACAACAGGAAGATAACATGTCAGTGATAAGTCAGTACATATCAGTTATATCAATCAATGTAACTGGTCTCAACTCACCAATAAAAACAAATAGACTGGCAGAGTGGTTTAAGAAACAAAATCCAACAATATGCTGTGTACAAGAAACATATTTAACTCAAAAGGAAATTCACAGACTAAAAATCAGAGAATGAAAAACAACACCTCAAAAGAGATAAAGAAGGTCACTACATACTTGTTAGGGTAAAACTTCAAGAGGAAGAGATTATGATTTACTTAAGCATTGTTAGGGTAAAACTTCAAGAGGAAGAGATTATGATCATAAATATATATGCACCAAATATGGGAGCACCCAACTATGTAAGACAATTCTTTTTTTTTTTTTTTTTTTGCAGCACCGGGAATCAAACTCACACCCTCATGCCAAACAGGCACTTAAGCCACTGAGCCAAACTCCCAGCCTTAGTTTTTTGAGGCAGGGTCGCACTATGTAGCTCAGGTCGGCCTTGCATTCACGTTGTAGCCCAAGCCGGCCTTGAACTCACAATGCTCCACCTACCTTTGTCTCCCGGGTGCTGGGATTAAAGGCATGTGCCACCACACCCGGCTTGTAAGACAATTCTTAATAGACATGAAAAACCAAATAAACAATAATACAGTTATAACAGGGAACCTTAACACCCCACTGTCACAGAGAGACAGATCAACCAAACAAAAAATCAGCAAAGAAATAGCAGAACTGAATCAAACTTGTGAATAAATGGACCTAGTAGATGTGTACTGAGTGTTCCACCCAACATCAGAATATGCATTCTTTTCCACTGCACATGGATTATTTTCTAAAATAGATCATATACTAACCCACAGAACATGCTTAAGTAAATGCAAAGAAGTTGAAATAATTCCATGCATATTATCTGACCATAGCACAGTGAAATTGGAAATTAATGACAAAAAAACCACAAAAACCCCATAAACACATGGAAATTAAATAACACTCTCCTAAACAATCAATGGGTCACAGAAGAAATTAAAGAAGACATTAAACAATATCTACAATCAAAGGAAAATGCAAACACAAATTAATGGCACCTATGGGATACAATGAAAGCAGTCCTCAGAGGGAAATTTATAGCACTAAACTCCCACATCAGAAAAAAGGAAAGAACACATATAAACAACCTAATGCTGCACCTCAAACTTCTAGAAAAAGAAGAGCAAGTGAAGCCCATAGCCCAAAGAAGGGAGGAAATTATAAAGATCAGAGCAGAAATTAATGCAGTTGAAACAAAAAAAAATACAAAGAATTAATGAATCAAAGAGTTGATTCTTTGAAAGAATAAATAAAATTGATAAGCCCTTAGCCAACCTTATCAAAAAGAGGAAAGAAAAAATGCAGATCCATGCAATAAGAAATGAAAAGGGTGAAATCACTACAGACCCTGTGGAAATACAGAAGATCATCAATACCTACTTTGAAAACCTGTACTCCCATAGGTTCGATAACACAGAAGAAATGGACAGATTCCTAGAAATGTATGAATTACCAAAGCTGAATCAAGAAGATGTAAAACTACTGAATAAGTCAATTTCAGCTAATGAAATTGAAAATAGAATCAGAACCTTACCAACAAAGAAAAGTCCAGGTCCTGATGGATTCACTGCTGAATTCTACAAGAAATTTAGGGAAGACTTAATGACAACGCTCCTCAAACTCGTCAATGAAATTGAAAGGGAAGCAAGTCTCCCTAACTCATTCCGGGAAGCAAGTGCTACCCTAATACCAAAACCAGAGAAAGACCCAACCAAAAAAGAAATTTACAGATCTCCCTAATGAACATAGATGCTAAAATTCTCAATGAAATACTAGCAAATAGAATACAGCAAGTCATCAGGAAGATTATGCACCATGATCAAGTGGGATTCATCCCAACAATTCAGGGATGGTTCAACATATGCAAATCAATAAATGTAATATACCACATCAACGGAGCCAAGGACAAGAATCACATGATCATCTCAAAAGATGTAGAAAAAGCCTTTGACAAAATCCAACACTCATTCATGATTAAAAAAAAAACCTTACAGAAAATCGGAATAGATGGTTTCTACCTCAACCTGATAAAAGCCATATATCATAAACTAACAGCCAACATCTTACTAAATGGAGAAAAACTGAAAACTTTCAACCTGAAATCAGGAACAAGACAAGGATGTCCATTATCACCACTCTTATTCAATATAGTTCTGGAAACATTAACCAGAGCAATTAGACAGGAGAGAGAAATAAAAGGAATAAGGACAGGAAAGTAAGAAGTTAAATTATCATTATCTGAAGATGACATGATACTCTACATAGAAGACAACCAAAAATCCACTGAAAGACTTCTAGATATAATAACCAAATTCACTGATGTTGTTGAATACAAGGTCAGCACTCAAAAATCAATAGCATTCTTATACACAAGCAACAAATTCACTGAGAGAGAAATAAGGGAAACCACACCCTTCATGATAGCATCCCCAAAAAATAAAACACTTAGGAATTAATCTGACAAAGGAAGTAAAAGATCTATACAGTGAAAACTGCATTACTCTGAAAAAGGAAATCGAAGAGGATTTCACAAAATGGAAAGATATTCCCTGTTTATGGATAGGAAGAATGAACACTGTGAAAGTGGCCGTTCTCCCAAAATTGTTACACAGATTTAATGCAATCCCAATCAAAATACCACTTGCATACCTCACAGAGCTAGAGAAATCATCCCAAAATTCATCTGGAACCAGAAGACACCTAGAATAGCAAAGGCAATTCTGGGCAACAAAGGTAAGGCAGAAGGC
This sequence comes from Dasyprocta punctata, assembly GCA_004363535.1. Lineage (NCBI taxonomy): Eukaryota > Metazoa > Chordata > Mammalia > Rodentia > Dasyproctidae > Dasyprocta > Dasyprocta punctata. The sequence goes on from RJWM01002397.1 coordinate 126,107, forward strand.
ATCACAATCCCTGACTTGAAACTGTATTACAAAGCTTCTGTGATAGAATCAGCAGGGTACTGGAATAAAAACAGACCTGAAGATCAAAGGACTAGATTAGAAGATACAGCCACAACTACAAACACACTTAGCCACCTCATCTTTAACAATGGGGCCAAACAAATACACTGGAACAAAGATAGCCTCTTTAATAAGTGGTGCTGGAAAAACTGGTTTTCCATATGCTATAAACTAAAACTAGATCCATGTCTATCACCATGCACTAAAATAAAGTAAAAATTGATCAAAGATCTCAATATTAAAACAGAGACACTAAATCTGCTGGAAAACAAATTAGGTAAAAGTCTTGATGACATAGGAGTAGGCAGAGAGTTCATGAACAAAAATCAAACTACATGGGAAATACTTCCCAGAATCAACAACTGGGATCTTGACATATTAAAAAGTTTTCGCATGTCAAAGGAAATCTCCAACAGAATGAATGGAAAATCCACGAATTGGAAAAATACCTTAGCCAACTGTCCCTCAGACAAAGGACTTCTATCTAAAACATATAAAGAATTTTAAAAAATCAGGCCCCTAAAATTCAAAGACCCAATCCACAAGTGGGCATCTGAGATGAACACACACTTCTCAGAGGAAGAAATACAGATGACAAATAAATACATGAAAAAATGTTCAACATCAATGGTCATTTGGGAAATGCAAGTTAAAACAACACTGAGATTCCATCTTACCCCAGAAAGATGGCCAAGATCAAGAAATCAACCAATAACAAATGCTGGAGGGGGTGTGGGGAAAAAGGAACTCTTCTCCACTGTTGGAAGGAGTGTAGGCTGGTGCAACCACTGAGGAAATCAGTGTGGAGATTCCTCAAGACGCTAGGCACAAGGTTGTGAGTTCAATCCCTGGTACCAAAAAAAAAAAAAAAAAAAAGACGTGGTATTTTTATACAATGGAGTACTGCTCAGCTATCAAGAAAGATTGCATCAAGACTTTTATAAATAAATGGACACACCCTGGAGGAGAATGAGAAGGGCCCCTTGAGGGGCCCCCTCCCGGCCCGAGTGGCGCAGGCACCGATCAGGACGCAATATGGACTGCCTTCCAGGGTCCTGACCCCAGGACCCTGGAGGAGAAGAAGAAGGGCCCCCTGCGGGGCCCCCGCCCAGCCCGAGTGGCGTAGGCACCGATCAGGACGCAGTATGGACTGCCTTCTGGGGTCCTGACCCCAGGACCCTAGAGGAGAACCAGAAGGGCCCCTTACGGGGCCCCCATCCCGGCCTGAGCGGCACCGGCACCGGCACTCAGGCTTGGAATCAGGGACAAACACCCCCACCACCACCACCCGTCAGCAACCTGCTGTTTCGGCGGTCTGGCTAAATTGATAGCAACCAAGGAACATCAACCAACTTTTGTTTTGTAGATTCAGCCAGGCCTCTGGTCAGCAACCCAAGCATCTCTTTACAGCGGGCAATGTAGCAAGTATGGGGGATTCTCCTCTGTCTTGTCTTTTATTATTATTATTATTATTATTATTATTTTTTTTGCGGCACCGGAGATTGAACTCACAACCTCGAGCCTGCCAGGGCAGGTGCTTAAGGCACTGAGCCAAACTCCCGGCCCTGGTTTTTCGAGGCAGGGTCGCACTGTGTAGCTCAGGCCGGCCTTGCGCTCGCGTTGTAGCCCAAGCCGGCCTCGAACTCACAACGCTCTGCCTACCTCAGCCTCCCGAGTGCTGGGATTAAAGGCGTGCGAAACCACGCCCGACTTGTCTTTTATTATTAATAAAATATTTTTAAAAATTAAAAAAAATAAATGGACACAACTTGAGACCATACTCATAAATGAAATAAATCAAACTCACTTGTGTAAATACCGTATTGTCTCCCTAGTGTAAGAAACTGAAAAAGTATATAGAATCCAAAATTTACAATAAATATTGTGTAAGGGTAAGAAACTGCTCAAAGAGGAAAAGTAACTGGAGTAGAGGAAAGGAGGAAAGAAGGAAGGGAAAAGGAAAAAGACATAAATTTGTATATATGTATACATAAGATAGCTAAAATGACTATACTACTAAATGTATTAGTTATTGAAAAAGAACAGTTAATAATCATATGATTAGATCAATTTTACATGTCTATATCTGTTAATCTAAACAACTGTGTTGAAGGTAATGATATGCAATATTAAACCATTGTCAAATTCCTATCATCTTGTTTTGTAAATCTATAATTTATTATATTGGATTTATTGTTGTTGTTTGTATCTTTTGCTTTTTGTTTTTCTTTTCTGTGTCTTTTTCTCTTAAATAAAAAAAAATTAGCCCATTGTTTTAATCTCACAAGTTTTAAATCTAACAAGTTGAGATGTAATTCACTTGTCCTGTAACCCACACTGTTATAGTGCACAGTTCTGGGCTGGAGAGGAAGGTCAACTGGTAGAGCCTTTACTACACACCAGGCCGAGGTCTGAGCCTCACCGCTACAAAAATAAAGAAATAAAGTGTCCAATCCAATCGTTTTTAAATATATTTATAAAGTTGTACAGTCAAATCGCCACAATTTTATTTCTTCATCCCCCCCCAAAGAAACTCTGTGGTCACTGGCACTGTTCATTTTCTTCCCCATCTCCAGCACTGTGAAGTCACTAACCTGTGTTGTAGTCAGAGATTTCAAGGAGAACAAGACAATACAGGATAGGAGACTTCCTCTAAGATGGCCGCCCAGATAACACCATGATGGGGAGTCTCCCTGAATATACCATCCGAATGCTGAAATATAAGCTAATATAATAACAGAGAGAAGAAAAAAAGAGGGAGATGGGTCCTCTGGACCCAAGAGGAATCTAAAATGAGAACTGTAGCCCATGGAAAGAGTAAAAGAATGAAATAAACAAAGGCAGAGACCAGCAGCACCTCTGTCTGGAGCCGAATCCAATCAGCGCTGCGACCCGAGCTGAGAAGATACTTTCCGGGTGCTGGCGATATGTGGTGGAATTGCCGGTGGAATTGCTACGGTGCGGCGGGACGGCGGAGGCGGCGGTCGACTGTGAATCGAGGTGGTCGCCAGCAGGAGAGTGAGTGAACCCGGCGGTCCCTAGCTCCCCACCCCCGAGGGAGAGCGAGGGACAGGAATCCATCTTGAAACCGGAACTGCACCTAATTAGGCACGGTTCCTGGAAGGTCGTGGCAGAAACTGCGCGGGTGCCCTGGGGGTGATAGGGGAAGTTTGGCCGATGGCCCGGTACGGGTTACCAGGCAGCGGCCCCGTCCTCTCACACACTGCAGCAGACATACACGGAGCAGAAACAGGCTTGGGAGAGGCAGTGGACCAACACGGCCTCACTGGCGAGCCCAGGAAAATGCCAAGATGGAAAGGCAGAGGGCGCTCTCCGGACTCTGATACAAGCAGAACCAATTCCGGGGACGCTAATGCTGAAACGGTCGGGAGTCCAAAAATTAAACTCTCAGAGGAGTTGACCACTGAAGTGGGGAGACAACTCCATGAAGCTATGAAAGAAATTAAAGCGGCACTGTTAGCCCAACTGAGAATTGAAATGAAATACATAATTGGCAAATCGCTAAGTGCCTCTAAAGGAAACATAGCAGGAAAGGTGGAGGATGAAAAATCAAAGGAAATTGAGAATGAAACAAATAAAGACTTAGAACGCATTAATCAGATTCAGAGAGACTACCTGGACATCAAAGACTCCAATAAAAGTTGGCAGAAACACTTGAAGGAAACTAAGGATAGACTTTCATATCTGGAAGAAAGAATGAAACCTTGGGAAAAAGAAAGGAGAGACTTTCTCAAGATAATCAGAAATCTGGAAGTGGCAGTGCAACGGCTGCAAGACAACCCAAGGAAACATAACTTACGAATAAAAGGTGTGAGTGAAAAAGCAGGGGTCAATACAAATCAAATTAAAAGACTATTTACAGAAATAATTTCAGAAAACTTCCCAAGCATGGGAACAGGAAGAGACTTTCAGATAACTGAAGCATATAGAACTCCAGCTA